>JAJOOH010003503.1:0-52134 GCA_029582605.1 Solanum gracilifrons | reverse complement strand
CATTTTTGTAAACAACTAAATTGTTCTTAAAATTTATTATTTTGAATACAACAAACCAAACACTCAATAAAAAATAATCACAACACAACTTATCCCATCATAACTAATCCCAACATAACTTATCCCAACATAACTTATCCCATCATAACTCATTTTCAAACCAAACGACCCCTAAGGGATTAATGACTCAAGTCTAGCATTCCATCATGAATGTAACATCATAAACAATGCACCAAACTAGGAGGAAACATCAATTCCATCTCAAACATACTCCGTGGAACTCAAGAAAGTAGGAACTACATCTACAAACTCATTATGCATGAAAATTTCAACATTTCTCATTTCATTGGAGGAATTTTCTTCTCCAACTCAAATCATGCTCATCATAACATCATTACGCACAGTATGTAATTTCTCTCAAAAGCACATTTAGTCATGTTCAACAATTCACCTCATAAAGCATATAGGCAACTCATACTAAATGCACATCAACATGAGGAACATAATTCATAGAAATCATTTTCTCATTTAAACATAAATTCATCAAGAACATGCATAACATAAGGAGACCATGGAAACACATAATCACTCATGACTCCAAAATATGAAACAAGCTAGAGGGAACTCTTAGTCTCAAGCTTGAATAGGAATAGAAGGAAAGAGATAAGGATATCGGAACTTTCAACCACCTTACTATTTGACATACCATCTCCCCCTTAGGTAAACCCAACTAAGGCTAACATGAAAATAACATAGGAACATCAACAAAACATTCATAACTATAAGGAACTATCACATACTGGTGCCTTCATCCGGATGAGCTCCTTTGCCCTCTTTGGCTTGAAGTACATAGAACCGATTTTTCTTTGGAGCATCAAGATCAGGGCCATTAAGAGAATCTTTCTTGGCCTCCCTTCCTTTGGCCGTAAGAGTAGGGCAATTTCTCACTTGATGATCATTCTTTCCACAACCATAGCACCCACTAGTACCAGCTAGGCATTTCCAAAAATGTTTCTATCGACAATTGGTGCAAATAGGTTTAGGAAATGGAGACCCACTTCCTTTTTCATGGTTAACCCTAGGAGTGCTTGAAGAATATTGGTTTGGAGCTCTCTTCTTGAACCTAGGTTGACTTTGCTCATCGGACCTAGACCTCTTCAAATTCCTATTCTTTTTCTTAACTTTGAACTCCTCAATTTGTTGAGCAAACACAATTATCCTAGAGATATTCATGTCATCATGGAGCATCGTCGTACAAAACTCTTCCTTAACTAGTTTAAACACACCCGTCACATATCTACTCATCTGATCCCTTGGGTTAGACACTATGGCTGGGGCATACCTAGACAATTGGGTGAATTTCAAGGAGTACTCTTGCACACTCATGCTAACATGCTTAAGGTTGAGAAACTCCTCCACCTTAGCCTATCTCTTCCCACGGGGGAAGAATCTACCAAGGAATTATTTCTTAAACTCCTCCCATTCTATAGGAGCCACTCCTACCGACCTATTGCTTTTTCATTGAGTAAACCAAACTTGGGCAACATCCTTCAATTGGTAAGTGGCTAGTTCCGGTTTTTCTATAGAAGTCACCCCCATAACATTCACCACCTTATACACCTCATCCACAAACTCTTGGGGATCTTTTCCCACCTTGGAACCAATGAATACCGGATGACTAATCCTCACAAAGTCTCTCAACCTAAAAGCCATATAGCTGACAACAGGGTTCACATGAGTCTCAACACCCCATGTAGCTTGAGCCTTCATGGCTTGGGCTTGAGTAGTTACGACTTGATATATCATCAAAAGAGCTGACCTAACTTCTTCATTGGTCATAGCCGGAGGATCCACCAAAACTTGATTGCCTTGAGGAACTTGGTCACCTTGAGGACCTTGGGGATCTTGGGGAGGAACTCCCTCATTCACAATCTCCTTTTCCACTCTTCTTGCGGTTGCACTTCTTGTATTCATATCCTATAAACACAAGAGAAGGATTAGGAAAAGGACATTTATAGAGCTAGACTCTATGGCACGACTTCAAGAATAATGAAAGAAGTTTAGGTTTCTAATGTCCTATGGCTTCTCATTCATAAATGTGTCGTGACTCACACTCATGAACAAGACTATACTAGACGTGGCTTGTGGGACATCAATCCTAAGAACTATTCCCAACACCTTATGCTCTGTTACCATGTTTGTCACGACCCGAGCCCACACCCTGGATGCAACATTACGTATAAGACTCCAAAAAGTCTCATACAAGCCTTATAATATTCATAACATTCAATACAAGGATAATGGAATGGAATTAAAATTCTTTTAATCCATACAATCATCGGAAGTCTATAAGTCTCACATGTCCATCTAAAAACAATATCTGAAACAAGAGTAGGGTCTTGACCCTTTACCACAGAAAGTCTAACAAATGTCTATTACATTAAAGAAATGAAACATCAAAGTACTTGTCCTCGAACCCATGAGGACATACCACTTAGTCTTGGAAGAAATAAATTCAAGCTTCAACTAGAGAGAATCAACTCAAATGTCGGAACCTACACTTTGGTAAAAACAAAGAAATATGTGTTAGCACATTTAATGTACTAAGTATGATAGCAATGCAAAAACCATGCTTAAAACATACATTTTATTTGAAAGTCAAGCTTTTATGCCAATTTGAGAAAACTTCATGAACATAAGCATAAGAGGCATCATATACAAACATAACCAACATAAAAGCCATTTCTTCACATTAGAACATAATCAACCATATAAGACATTTCATTACATTAAGATTTCACCTCAACTAACCCAAAGCTATGCCATGTACAATGTATGAATAGCGTCCCATGCCACCATCCACACTAGGTACCACATTAAGGCCACCAAAAGTGAACTTTCCATTCATCATTTCCATCTTTACACAATACGCATACATAAGAGACATAAACATTTCATAAGTCATAACAAGGAAGTTACTCATAATACAATCCACATATAGCATGCATCATAACAATAAGCATATAAGAGTGAACATTATTCATTAAATTCATTTAGAGCACTTTCATACATTAGTCATTAAGACCTTAGAGAACTCTCTTTGACCCTCTCAAAGCCTACTCGTGCAATGCATGGATGGCATCCCATACTACCACCCACGCTTCATAGAACTTCTCAAGAAACCATAGTGCACATCTCACATGATGCGATTAAGCACTTAAATAACATAGACTATGTGAGCTTTACATTGAATCCAGTGTCATGAACACACACTGTAAAGAGGTGGTCTACTTGCCTAAGGTAAGACCAGTAACATTTAGCTTAGGTGGATCCACTAGCTAGGACTTATTTAGGCACATAGTTATGGGATAGTAAGATGTTCATTGGAACTCTAGCTTAACATTGAGAGAGTTTCCATCTTACCATATCCACTCGGTGCTTAGCCTACATTCCCATAGAGTATTTCATTGAAAGGTTAGATAGATTAGAGAATACAGAAAGCTTGATCAATCCATTAAGTTGAGGTGATTTGTGTTCAGGATTGACGCCTGAACGAACAACTTGCTTGGTTACGAAACAATATGAAATATAAATGCTTGCCAGTTAAGCTTGATTATCCCCGCGCAATGATGTAGTTAGACAAGTAACTGGAGTAGGTGACTAGAGGTTTAAAACCTGACTCATACAATTAACCCTGTAAACCATTAACTTACCAACTAAAATTAGTTCTACGCCAAGAATATGATACATGAGATTCATTACAAGTTGCAACCCTGGAATTTGCCTATCATTTTAAGTAATTTTATTATTTTATTCTTGCATTCCTTTTCGCATTCTTAAATAAATAATTTGACCTGTATAATTTAGTAAAAATAGTTAATTGATAAATCCTTTGGGTTCGATAATCTGGTTCTTTTAAGAGCCACTATATTACTTGCGCCACCACATACACTTGCGTGTGCAATTGGGAGAAACAAGTTTTTGGCGCCGCTGTCGGGGACTTAAAAATTAACTATTCTTCTAGGCTATACTTTTTCTTTTTATTTGTTTATTTTTGTATTTTTTTTAATTAGTTATAGTTTTTCTCTCTTAACAATTAATTATTTTTAAAAATATTTTCTTTTGAATAATTTGGTACTCATATTGATATGAATGATTGGGATAAACCCTGGTTGGGTGATGAATGTCCTTTAAGTCATATATATGGTCGTCAATATATTCATTGGAATGGTTGCCCTAAATCTTATTCCCTTCCCCCGAACCCTTATTAGTATTCTTCTATTATTTGTGATGTTGGTAAGGGCGATGAAGTGGAGATGCAAAACAAGAGGCTCGCAATGTCAATTCACTTATGGAATGTACGGACATGTTGGAAAAGGTTAATTCAAAAATCACCAAACAATTATTTGATTGCAGGGAAGAGCACAAAATATTCATGAAACTCCTAGATGAGTTGGACGCTATTCAATTAGAAATTACAATCCAAGCTGAATTAGAAGAGTTTGAAGCCCAATAAGGAGAAAGTTATGGAGAAGCAGAGATAGTGAGCCAATCTTGGCTACAAGAACAAACTCAACTTCTAAAGTTTCAAGAGTCTATTCGTGATGGTCTGACATACATGACAACCCAACTAATTTAAGGAAGAGTTGAGCTCACACAAGAAATAGATCAATTTGGCTCAGTATTCATGACTTGGAGACTCACTTGAACAAAAAAATTGAGGCGTCTGATGCCCAATTACCAATTTTCATGGATATTGACCAACTAGTTGAGCAAAAAGATGAATTTCACCAATTCAACTACACCTTATTCCTTAATATCGATGTTGATAAAAAGTACAAAAGTGAGAATGTTATAAAAAATGTTGGTTTGGAGTTGAGGCAACTTGAATCACATTCAAAACACTTTTCTATAAAATCTGAACTAATGGATGAGTGTATAGATGAGGTACAAGGCCCCTACATCCTAAAGTTATTTAGTCCACGTAGACAAAATGACATTCCTCACCTAAGGGCCAAGAAGTGCAAGATGCGACATATATTACTTGGTTCCTTTATCTTTATACCACCACCCCTTGAGAGGAGCAGAAAAATAGTTGTAAAGTTAGGGGTACAATTCATAAGTTCAAAGTGGAAAGAAAAGTGGTGAACTTACATGTGTCGTGCCGCGACGTTGAATTAGGCGCTTATTGGGAGACAACTGAATTTATAGTGTAACTTCTTTTTTTTTTAAATTATTTTTTTGTGTTGTTTTTACAGGTTTTGGAGAATTCTAAGTATCCGAAATTTGGAGCTAAGGAGCACATTTGAGCTTAAGCGTGGGGTGACGATCCTTGATGAAAATTAAGAGAACATGCTACTAGCTAGGCCTAAATGCCACACGGAGTTTTTCTAACCCTTGTTTTAAATTTTATATGATGCTTTGGGAACATAACATATTTTTAAGTGTGGGGTGGAAGAATAAATTCCTAATTTTTATTATTTTATTGAGTCTTCAATTTTTTTAGGATGGGTTCCTTGGCTTTTGTTTCAGTTCTTTTCCTGAGGATAGTCCCTATGAACCGAGTGTCTTTTATTTTTTTAGGAATAAGTTTTGTTTTTAATTTTTTTTTGACAGAAAAGAAAAGACCCTTTTAAGTGGTGTGATACTTGCTATTTAGGTCTAATTTTTGAGTAGTACTTTCTTGTGAATGCTCGATAAAAAAAATGCAGACTCTTTGACACCTAAGCTCATGGTTGTGACTTTGTATATAACATATTTTGAGGACGAATGATCATAAGGGGGGAGGATGTAACACCCCGTATTCTACGTGTACTAGTTCTATTAATATGACGCTTATAAATTGCCTTGTGGTATAGTTATGGACTCGGTTTCCTATGCAACTAGTGACAATAGAATAGGTTTAAAGTGAACTGCCCATAGATTTTGATGCAACCCAATTAAGTTGACGTTGACAGAAGTATTTAAACTCGAGACGGTAAGGTGGTAATTGAGCTTAAAGTTGGAAGTTAAGTGCTAAGTAAAAGAAAATGAGATTAATATTTAGAAAATGGAATATAATAAGCGAGTTGCTTGCTTGACTTAACTAAGCTAGTAGGTGATAAGTAGGTGCATCACCTACTTGAGCTATATGGATCTAGTAAAAAAGGTTAAGGTTTATGAATAAGATTTGGGCCTATGCTAATATACTCACTTGAGGCCCAAACTAAGTTAAATAAAATGAAAATGAAATTAAAGCCCAACAGCCAAATCTACCAAGGCCCAATATATTTTAGCCCAAGTGAAAGCAAGTAGGTGCATCACCTAGTTTGACCTTTTGAGCTTCTTGATGAACATAAGCAGGTACATCACCTACTTGATCAATTAGTGGCTAAAAATGGACCAAAAAAAGGGAGGTTCTAGAGGATATTCTAAAAGGTAAAGAAAGGTCAATATAAGATATATTGGCTGCTATTCTCACTCATTTTTAACACACAATATTGAGAATTAACTCCATCGCTCTCTCTCTTTTCTCTTAAGTATTAAAACAGCAACCTTAAATTTCCTTCTAGGTTTCTTGAAGAAATACTCATATATGCCAACAAAGGTAAGAGAAACACTTATGGATTTAGCTTAATTCTCCTATGGAAGACTAGAAAACATGTTATTCATGCTCAATTATAAGTAGAAGGCAGAAGTTCCCAGAAGCTACTGCTCACTTTCCTTAATTATTAAGATAATTTCCTCTTCTTCTTTGGTTTAAGTGTGAAGGGAAGTTGAAGTTCTAGAGGAATTCAAGTTATAAGGAGAAGTTGCAAAAATTGAGGTAAGGTGAGTGCTCCATTTTCTTCCTCCTTATGTATGAGTTTGAGTGAGGAATTATGGGTGTGCGGTCATAAAAGAACTCAAGGGAGTGGTGAGTTGAATATTTGGTTGTATGATAAAGAATATTTGAGGCTGTTTTATGTGTATTGTGGTTGGTACAACTTTGGTAATCATTATCCGTCAATGTTACCTATTTTTTTATGGGGTTCACGGTGTGATAACTGCTAATTTTAGTTTATTATGACTTATTTTGTAGATTAAAACCTAAAAGGGGAGGCTGAATCATGATAGTTGTATAGGTTAGAGGATAAGGTATGCAAGACTATTCTATTTCCTATTTCTTTGGCATGAATCCAACACTTGTATTATAAAGTAAGCTTTCTAAGTGTCCTTGGCAGTGACTGATTAAAGTGAGTACTCTAATATCGTCAAAGTACCCTTGGCACGTATTCCCCTTATATAAATTAAAATCATCCTAGATTACACATGGTACATATGTTTATATGTTGGATATACAATATGCCCATATCTTGCCAACTTGCTTCAATTGTTTATTCCATCATATAGGTCATCTTTTCACATGTTCATATGTTACCTTTATTGTTTATTACTCCCATTATGTTAGACTATAATGTTACCTCACAAGATCCCTACTTGCTCTATGGTACATTTTATATGTACTTACTTGGAATATGTATCCGTCCTAAAGTTGAATCTGCCCACGTTCTCCCTTGGTTCCACATTCATGTATACCTTGTATTTGATATTAGTTAGTGAGTATTTGTCTATCATTTAGAGTTCAAATCTCTTGGCTGAATATTAAATGTCTTCACTTGATATGTGTTTAAATTTGAGATGTCAAAATGCTTACTGAGTCATATAAGCTCCTAAGTATTACACGTTCATGTCATATTTGCTTCTCATGTCATTGTTATTATCATAAGTCCATATTCATATGTTTTCTACTACTGGTCCATAGTTCCAAATCTCAACAATGATTATGACCACCAAAACAACTATCTCAAAAGAGTTATGATCATCAATAGAACAATCTCCAAAGAGTTATGAACATCAAAATAATAATATAAAGGATTAAAGAATCTAAGTGAAGCAATATGAATAATTATGGGTGGCAGTCTAGGGTAAAATCCCTAGCATGGGTCGATCCCAATTGGTATAGAAGGGTGGCAGCTCAGGGGCGAAAGCCTAGCATGGGCCGATCCCAATTTGTGGAATTATGAGGATAGCATCACAGGGGTTAAAATGCCTAGCATGGGTCATTCTCTTCTACCACTGATCAGCTGGCCATTTGTATCATATGTCTTATAAATATTATAATGCAATGAAAAGTACAGAAAAGAATGTAACATATACGATTCCACAAGTATAACCACAGGTGCTCTCTTGTCCTTATCTATTGGTATTTGGTTTCACTCGAGCTCTCATTTTACATATGGTTGTATTATGCCTTACATATTCAGTACATTCTTTTGTACCGACGTCCCTTATTGGGGATGTTGTATTTCATGTTGCAGGTACATGTACTCAACTAGTAGAACTCCCCAATAAAAGCTGATGATACTCATCGGGTATTGGTGAGCTCCAGGTTGACTCGGGGCTTTGCCGAGTCTTCACTATGCATATTTCATAGTGGTACAGTCATGGATTCCGGTAGAGGCTTTGTAGACATTGTAAAGCTGTCATTTAAATTCATAGTTACACTTGTCACATGTATTTGTTCAGCTAGTCAATATGTGTTGTATATGAAGCTTCATTAGTAAATATATCTGCATAGTAGTAGTTTACTTTCTCATCATAGGTGACTTGTAAAGCATGTGTTCATATGGTACTTGTCTGCCTCACTAGGGTTGGGATGTGACAAAAGTGGTATCAAAGCAGTTCGTCCTAGGGAGTCTACAAAGCCATGTCTAGCTAGTAGAGCCTTACTTATGAATGTGTTGTGCGCCACATTTATAATTAGGGGGCTGCTTGGACATTTAGCAAAAGTTACCCTCCTTAGTAATCCAGATCGTGCGATAGAGCGAAGTTAAGAAGTCAATTTCCAGTTTCACCTGATCATGCTATTCATATTATGCTTATGATGGTTAAGGTTAATGGCAGCTAAAATGTCAACATGCAATCTACATAAAAGGATCTGAAATTATCAAAATTTAGACTACATTTAGCTCATTTTATTCGACTGTCCCACTCCACAAGGTATGCAAAGGCTTTTATGTTATATGCATTTTAAGTTGCATTTTTACCATTTGTATCACGGTGGTTCAATTGAGAAAGATATAGTATGGTTATCCATATGCTTAAAAATGATGGGTTACCTAGTTACATATATGAGCTGTAGCATTTCTAAACACATCTTCTTAGGAGGATGTATCCAACTCTTGGGTTCTATATTTCCTCCATATTTATAGGATCTATATAGGACACTTGTTCTTAGTCTGTGATATACATAGAATTTTCAGCATTAAACATGTTCTCGAAATTGATGTTGTTGAACCAGTTTTTTTTCCCGAAAGAAGGCAGTGGCACAATCTGATAGGTGGATGTAACAGTGCAATAGTGTTATTATAGATACCCCTAATTGGCTGAAAAGGACCAAATTCTCACCATATATCATCCTGAATATGTTAATATTTGGCTTTTATATGGTATGTGCCAACAAGCCCGAATAAGTACTAATAACATTTGTATTCTTTTCTTGGTTATAAAACTTAGGGATAAGTGTGCCAATTTCTGCAAATGATATATGTATGGTAGTTCCTATTATGATCTATGTTTTGGCTATGGAGTATTAGTATGCGACTAAAGGGTAAGGTTAACAAAAGGGAAAAAAATGATTGGTTAGACCTAAGTTGTGATTAGTCAAGTTGTATATAGTGGGATTAGAGTACATGAAGCTACTAGTTTTGATTAACAGGTACTTTTTAGATAGGAAGCATGTGAGAATGAAGCTTGAATTACACGGGCCTAATATGTACGTAGAGCTTCTCATTAGAAAGAGATGGAATATGCCAAATTCCATAAGCATAGGAGTATGGGTGATATGAGGATGCTATAGAGGAGTGAGATAGGTGATTATGAAAGAGAGGTTGCTAAGTGTATGAGGCAATAAAAAGGTATCAGCTCTTCAATCCTAACGATTTATAATGGCGCACCTGGGAACAATTTTGTGAACCTTTGTTAGAGAGAGATGTCATTTTAGTATTGGTTCAAGTCTTGATATTTGGTCCTGATAACAACAAGAAAAAAAAGAGGGGAATAGAAAGGTTACCGAGATAGAAGATACGTGGACCTAGTTTATCTACATCATTTGTACAAAAGAGAAGTAGAGCATTATTCACATGTATAGACTTCCATCAATTTGAATAGAGATACTATAGGGTTCATTTAGTATATGACTGCAGTAATTCGTCAGTCATAGTCCAGGTAAGGGAGAGGAAAAATTGATCATATGCTAGTAGTTATTATTTTCTATCTTGCATGCAAAAAGAGTCGGAGCACCCTCACTTGTTTTTTATTTTAAAAAATCTATTAGTATGGCCAGACCTATCTAGTTTAGCCCAAAGGGGCTAACTCTAAGATTTTATGAATCATGATATAACTTTATAGGTACCTGACATTTACATCTTATTAGAGTTCATGTTTTATGGTGCGTTCAAGCTTCACTATTTATTTTCTATTTCGACCTTAAAAAGGCACCAGACATTGAGCGTGATATAACACAAGCTAGCAATGAAGGCAAAGTTGACCTTGGCCTCCTACTCTAAAAGATGAACTATTGAGGATTTTGTTTTTCTATATTGACTGTAGTATTTATATTGACCTAGACGGAAGTCAAGTACCAATAGCAGAACACCTATAAGAATTCTTAGGAGATTGAAGAGAGTAGATGGGGAAATCAATTGTATGTCTTTTGAGGTGAGTAAGGAATATGAGTAGAACTATCCCACCTGTGACTTAACGCTTAAGACAATGTGTTTTCCCTTATTATGGTAGAGTGGTTCTATAGGATATCTCGTAGTTTCCAAAGATGGTTTGTTATATAATTATACATGCTGCATGTTCTATAACTTATCTATTTGTATGTCATTTGCCCTTTGTGGATTACCTTCTCACAGGTTACCTAATGTCATAGAATGCTTGCATGTAAGTGTATCTGCTTCAGAGTACCCTTGTTTATTGTTATATGTTTTCATAGGACTTTTTCCTTACATGTTATTTATTGCACTGGTTACTTTCCACATGTCACTTGTCCATATTGTGTGGGTACTGCATGCTAATTGATCATATGCTATGAGCGAAATTAGTGCTCGTGGGTTATATGACTCGCATATCACTTGTTTACATGTCATATGCATCGTAAACCATTTCTATGTATATTACATGCCTCGTAGCCTACTTGCTTAAACATTATAGGCCTTATAGCTTTTCTAGCCATGTGTCATGTGTTCACTTGCTCATATTTCATAAGTGTACTTATTGACATGTTCGGTCACCAATCCATGTGATATAACGCACTTGATCAATGTGATTTGTGTTCTGTAGTTCATATTTCATATAGTATACTTGCTTACGTATTATATATTTTGTAGCTTTAGTACTTATGCATCACGTGCTCATCTAGTCCATTTCCAACATTCCTCATAGTTCATTCGCTCACACGCTACCCTATGAACCATATACGTGCGTACACCATATATTTCTATATCATAATGTCCGTATATTATGCGCTCCCTTTTGTGCTAATCTGCCTATGTGTCATACCAAATGTGACTTATTTATTTGTACATTATGCTCTTGTGATTATTGACTTGAGTTTTGAACATTTTGGGAAAACATTTCCTTGTATCATTATGTAGTTAAGATTTTGACCAGAAAAGGTTGGGCTTATATATAAATTTTATCACAACCATGGATAAATAACTTAGCATAATGCCTTATTCGAAGGTGCGGCATTAAACTTTAAAGTTTATATTAACAATTATCTGTTCTTAGAAGTCTCACCTCTGAAAAGCTCCATGAGATAAAAGAGAAGGGAAAGTAGAGCCCTGATAGGTTAGGACTATTATTTTGTGTTCATTCCATATAGAAAAAATTTGGGAGATACCATAGTTATTCTGGATTGTTAAGGCCCAGAAGCTAAGCTCAAAAGGTTTATTGTTGAAGGAATAGAATATAATATAAGATACTTGGGAATAGAAGATGGTAGAGATCCTAAATGCCCCTCCTCATTCTAAACATCAACATCAGGATCTGAGATCACTTAGTCCCCTTATATGATCATAAATCTTACTAGCAGTTGTTCATTTGATATGTCATTTGCATATCCTGTGTTTAGGTATATTACAGTCCTTATTTGTATGAATTCTAGTTGCGTATCTTCAGTGAATTACATGGTCAAGAAAGGTAACATTTGTCATATTATTATTTCATGAACCATATCTATTGAGACGTCATGCTAGACTTGTCTATACATGTTTTAGGTTAGTCTATGTATTTTGGATAGTCCTATCTACAGAGGGAACTCTCGCAAATCTCCAAATGAAATTCCAAGGTTCACAAAACTATTAGCTTAACCTATTATTCGAGGACGAATGATCATAAGGGGGAGGGGAGGATGCAACAGCCCATATTCTACGTGTACTAGTTCTATTTATATGACACTTATAAATTGCCTTGTGGTATAGTTATGGACTCGGTTTTCTATGGAACTAGTGACAATAGAATAGGTTTAAAGTAAACTTCCCATAGATTTTGATGTGACCCGATTAATTTGAAGTCGACATAAGTATTTAAACTTGAGACGATAAGATGGTAATTGAGCTTAAAGTTGGAAGTTAAGTGCTAAGTTAAAGAAAATGAGATTAATATTTAGAAAATGGAATAAAATAAGTGAGCTGCTTGCTTGACTTAACTAAGCTAGTAGGTGACAAGTAGGTGCATCACCTACTTTGACAAATTGACCAGTCCAAAGGACTAAGTAGGTGCATCACCTACTTGAGCTATATGTATCTAGTTAAAAAGGCCAAGGTTTATAGATAAGATTTGGGCCTATGCTAATAGACTCACTTGAGGTCCAAAGTAAGTTAAATAAAATGAAAATGAAATTAAAGCCCAACAGCCAAATCTGCCAAGTCCCAATATATTTAAGCTCAAGTGAAAGCAAGTAGGTGCATCACCTAGTTTGACCTTTTGATCTGCATGATGAACATAAGCAGGTGCATCACCTACTTGATCAATTAGTGGCTGAAAATGGACCAAAAAAAGGGAGGTTCTAGAGGATATTCTTAAAGGGGAAGAAAGCTCAATATAAAATATATTGGCTGCTATTCTCACTCATTTTTAACACACAATATTGAGAATTAACTCCAGCTCTCTCTCTCTTTTCTCTTTAGTATTAAAATAGTAGCCTTAAATTTCCTTCTAGGGCTCTTGAAGAAATCCTCATATCTGAAAACCAAGGTAAGAGAAACACTTAGGGATTTAGCTTAATTCTCCCATGGAAAACTATAAAACATGTTATTCATGCTCAATTATAAGTAGAAGGCAGAAGTTCCCACAAGCTACTGCTCACTTTTATTAATTATTAAGATACTTTTCTCTTCTTCTTTGGATTAAGTGTGAAGGGAAGTTGAAGTTCTAGAGGAATTCAAGTTATAAGGAAAGGTTGCAGAAATTGAGGCAAGGTGACTACTCCATTTTCTTCCTCCTTATGTATGAGTTTGAGTGAGGAATTATGGGTGTGCTGTCATGAAAGAACTCAAGGGGTGGTGAGTTCAATAGTTAGTTGTATGATAAAGAATATTTGAGGTTGTTTTAGGTGTATAAGAGGGTGGCAACTCAGTGGAGAAAGCCTAGCATGGGCCGATCCCAATTTGTGGAATTATAAGGACAGCATCCCAAGGGTTAAAATGCCTAGCATGAGTCATCCTCTTCTACCGCTGATCAGCTGGTCATTTGTATCATATGTCGTGTAAATATTATAATGCAATGAAAAGTAAAGAAAATAATGTAACATACACGATTCCATAAGTATAAGCAAAGGTGCTCTCTAATCCTTATCTATTGGTATTTGGTTTCACTCGAGCTCTCATTTTACATATGGTAGTATTATACCTTACATATTCAGTTCATTCTTTCGTACTGACGTCCCTTATTGGGGACACTGTATTTCATGCTGCAGGTACATGTACTTAACTAGTAGATCTCCCCAATAGAAGCACATGATACTCAGCGGTTGTTGGTGTGCTCCAGGTTGATTCGGGGCTTTGCCGAGTCTTCACTATGCGTATTTCATAGTTGTACAGTGATGGATTCCAGTAGAGGCTTTGTAGACATCGTAAAGCTATCATTTGAATTCATAGTTTCACTTGTCACATGTATCAGTTCAGCTAGTCAACATGTGTTGTATATGAAGCTTCATTAGTAATTATATCTGCATAGTAGTAATTTACTTTCTCATCATAAGTTACTTATAAAACATGTGTTCATATAGTACTTGTCTGCCTCACTAGGGTTGGGGTGTGACATTTCCCATCCTAACCTACCATCTCCATTCATTGTCTCATCAATATACTATCCTTAACTCTTAATCACTTTGTCCTCCACTGTGTCATAATTATCCACAAAAATTGTTTCCTAAATTCTTAAGCTAATATTCCAATCAAAGAAAAAAACATTTATTCCCTACTAATTCATCCACCTTGCCACCAACTCATAATAAATGTTCCTCTATCCAATATACATCTTATATAAAAAGATGGAAGCTTAGATAAATATATTATACTTGTACCTGAGTAATCTTTACCTTCTTTGTTGATGGCACATAGTTTCTCCACAAACTCCTCTTCCGCTCTTCTTTTATATTTTTCTTCTAAATAATTGGGTACTAAAAGTGACGAATCCCATTAGCTTATTCATTAGTATAGGCTAAGAGGAACATTTTATTAAATGAATTATTGACTTGAACTATTAACCACTAACTACAATAAATATTTAAAATTCACCTACTGATTAAATAACCAAGCTAAACGAGTAATTCAAAAATTACATTTGAAATTTATTAAAATGATCTTTTATGAAAGAGAGAGGACTAGTTCTCAAAATAACCTAACATGATTTTACATTATCAACCACTAAAAATCATGTTTGTCTTCGAACATAAAGAAGAGAAAGGAAGAATAACCGACATTACCAAAAGACTGAGGTTTGATCTGCTAGGATCGGTGTTAATCTGTCCAAGTGAGCTCCTTCTTAAGCTATTCCATCAGGATCAACTACAAGGAATTGAACTTCCGAATCAAACATTGGATGATGTACAAATCAAGAGTGATTACTAAGCCACAAAATAACCCATAAATCCAATCTGAGCCAATGACCTCCAAACCATAACACAACCATCAGGATGAATCTTTTCTCACATAACCACAATACAATTTTTAATCAATACTTGCTACAATCAGAAATGAACCTAAACCAATCACCACACACTCGTAATGCACAAACCATCACAAATTTTATAAAGACTCCCTTTGCACAGCATAATCTTTCCATGAGCTTAAGTTATAAAAATCACCTCTCTAGATATCAGGTACTAATCAAGGGAGAATCGAACTCAACTGACCCAAAAAAGCAAATGATCAAGTAACCACCCAACTAGTGATACACCCCAAATTGCATAACCTGTAACAACACTCTTAGAAAATTGTAACTCTTCATAGTTGCTCTTTTATAAGTTCTCATAAGTAAGGTTGTACTTGTAGAACTACCTGTATACCCCAACATCCCAAACAACATTAAATTTTCCATAACTTAAATGACCAAGTCTATCCAAGAGGGTAACCCTACAAAGAGGATAATCTCTGGATCCGGAGATCGGGTCCACCACTAGGAATTCACCTACAGAAGTGAAAATACGTGAGGACATATGTAGTGAATCATACTCTAAACTATGTCCAAAATGAAGTAGGTGGACACATAAGATTATACCAATCCAAGGTTAAATAATGCAAAATACTCCTTTCATAGTGCCCATATCAAACATTTCTATTCATTTGACTTTATTTCTTTCATTTTTAGCCACCCACAATCAACCAGTATTGTCCCCAATACAATCATACACATACTCAATTTATCAAACCCTACAACATTGTCACAATATTCCACTGAAGACAACCCTCTTAATATGAACAGAATATCATCACCACACCGGTCATTTACATTGCTCTATAACTATCACTAGTATCACAGTCTTCTTAGCAAACATATTGTCGCCTGCTAAAATTTAAAACTATGGCATGCTCATTTTCAATACAAGCATTCCATGACAAAAATAGGTTCCACCCAAGTCTGATAGGAATGATTTCAAGTCTAGCAATACTTTCCCATCAAGGGCAAAAATTCATACAATATTCAACTTTGAACCATGGGTATATATGAGAGGTTTTATTCCTTCACCTTTCTTAATTCTTCCCATGACGCAAATTTTAAATTCCTTGGACTCTTAAATACACCAGAATCTTGTTCCCTTTGCTGACTCGCTTACAAATTTTATCATTTTACCAACGACCCATGAAATTTTATCTTATACTCTTAACTAACACTTTTAAGTGAAGCCCTTCCTTAAGTCTTTGAACAATCAAAAGTAACAAACTTTACTATCCAAACCATGCATAATTCCTTTGAGATTCTCAATAGCCTATGCAATCAATCATTTCTTAGCTTACCAATTCGTACCTTGACAAAAATATACTCTCACAAATGTAGACTTACAATGAAAGACTTCAATTCAGACTCAACTGTATGATTTTCAAACCTTGAAATCACCAAAAAAGTTTTGTAACACCCCGGATTCGAAAAAATGCAAAATAGCAATTTTCTAGAATCTGCAGGTGCCAGCCACAAGGGCCACCCACAACTCGTGTATGGGACCACAGACCGTAGGTGTGGTCAGCAGATGGGCACCCAAAATGAGTTCAGGCAGTTGGAACCACAGTCAGAACCAACGGACCATTAGTGGGACCACAGTTCATGGTCAAAGGCCCATGGTCCAGACCCCTAAAAGCAAGTTTCTGGCCACCATCGATGACCGTATAGGATGGACCATTGGGCAGTCCATGGTCTGTCTACTGGTGGCCGTGGGTCGAGATTCAACATTTAAGTTAAAGGGTAGTTGAGTCTACTTCAATTATTTTATCTCTATACTACGTCATTTTACCCTTCACTAAGACCCCTATATAAGTGATTTTAACCACCAAATTTTCCAATAGAAATCATTCTCTCAAAATCAACAAAAGAAATCAACTTTTTCCTCTCCAAAATATTTCTCTCTCTAGAACTTGAACAAGAAGAAAGGGTTCAAGCTAGGATCAAGGTCAAGTCTCCATTCCACAAGAAATTGTGGGGCTTTGATAGTAAGGTATGATAATTTTCATACATGGATTCCTTCCATTAATGGAGTTCCCAAATTCCTCTATTTTCAAAGTTAGAAATCCCCAATTGAGTTAGGGTTTTCTTCAATTACCATGGGTTCTCTTCATTATTAATTTAAATGATTGAATTTTAATCTGTTATGCATGAATTGATGAAATACCATGATTTTATGATGATTTTCCCATGAATCCATGTAATCCCCATGTTTTCAAGTTATGAGCATATTATGTGAAATTTTGATTATAAAGGAAGAGTTTTATGAAATCAAGCATGTATTGAGAGAATTACATGTATTTATGATGAAATCCATAACTAACGCATATTTTATACATGTTGATGATTGAAAGTGGGTTTTGAACCTTGGAAGTAAATTATGGAATTATTCATGTTCTTGTGAAATCTATGCAAATGTTTGAAGGATGCTTTGAGAGTAAAGTATCAATGGTGATGTTGTTGTTGTGTTGTTGAAAGGATTTTTCTCATATACATATGAAAACATGATGTAGAAGGTTTTCTCACATAATAAGGGTTCTAAGGTTGAAAGGTCTTCTCACCTAATTGAATAAAAGAGTAAAAGTTATCCTAATGAAACATAGCTTGGATTAGTTATTAAATGATACCTTTTCATGGGTGACTTATGACATAGCTTGGATTGGTAAGATGAAGTTCCCTTCCATGGATAATAAGAACAAGTAAGAAATGACTATTCTGAGGGATTTAGGCTGAACACCAAGAAGATGTTGAGATGGAAGCTTTCCCCTAAGTAGAGGCCACGTTTCTTGAAGCAATCTCCTTATCCCTTACCTACGTGACCCCATAGCATGATATTCTAGATAGACATTTGCTAGTGGATCCAGCTAAGCTGGAAGTTATAGTCCTTAATTTGGCAAGTAGGACAACCCTTTTAGGTATGGGAGACATAGGGGGATCATGTTATAGCTTACATGGTCTCTATGTTGGTTAAGGCTACTTCCTGCATTAATAATGAACTAAGGTTACTTCAAGAAGTATCTCATATGTGTTTAAAGGTTTTTATGATTTTATCTTGCATTGATCGTGTTTTATGACTTATGTTTCCCAACCCTTTCATATCAAGTTTTAGCTTGGTCAATTGCATGTCATGTGTAACGACCCGTAAAACAAATAGGTGAAACTAGAGCCTAACGAGTGTGTTTGAGTTGTTGTGGGGTTTCATATGTTAGAATGTCTTCTCGAGTTTAGGTTAAGGGGTTTAGGGGTTAAATGTCAAGGTACGACTCCCCAAGGACCACCATAGGGGTCCTTGAGGAGGACCCTAAAGCCTAAACCTCAAGACCCCAAGAAACCAAAAAGCTCAAATTTTGGGATGACCTACGGATGAGGACCTACGCCCCGTAGGTCCATCCATGCCCCGTGGATGGCCTCCGAGGTCAAGGCCCCCAAAAACATGTTGAAGAATCAAACCATGACTCAGCAACGTGGAGCGTGAGCCCATCCATGATCTGTGGGTGGGGATTTTGTGGAACACACTGCAGTCTGTCTTGGACTCGGCCAAGGTAGGAGTGGTTTAGTAAAGTGCTCTTTTAGTTAGTTAAGGTAATGGACGGTTATTATTGATTTATTAATTTATTTTACAGGTTTTTAAAGTATTAAAAAAAAATTTCACCTCATTATTTCAAAACCCAAAATACAAACCTCCCCTCCCCTTCAAAAGTTCTCTATGTAGAAACCTACATTGGAGATGAAGGATTCAAGCTTTCAAGGTGAAGTTTACATCTTTTTCAATCAACTTTCATGGATATCTTCCCTAAAAGGTATAGTGGTCTTCATCCTTGATTTAGTTCCTTTCTAGGAGCCAATTTCAAAGATGATTTCATAGTTTTCAATCTATGCATGGGTTCAATTCCAAGTTGATTTCAAAGGGTTTTATATGATGAATTATGAATATAATATTGAATTAATGATAAATTAAGATGATTTCTCCCTTGAACCCATGTTTTCCCCCAAATTCTTAAGTTGTGAATTGTGATTGGGAATTGAATGATCATTAAAGTATGTTGAATTGTTTATGTTTGTATTGAATTAGTTGTTGAATCATGTCAATTTCCTTATATATTGTATTAGCTTAGATTTATGGGTTGATGTTGGTTCACAGCCTTGTAAGGCAAGTTCATGAAGGATCTATGTATGATTATGATGTGAAGCATATGTGTGTGATCTCAATAAATGTGTTATGATCACGTTTAGAATGTAATTATGTGGTGATTGAAAGTATATTCTCAATTAACACTTATGAATGATGAGGTTATATGTGATAGGTTATTCTCACATACACACACTCATAAATGACTAATGAATGAAGTTCTATGATTATGTTAATGATAGAGTATTAGTTGAAAGACTATTCTCAATTGTACTCCAATGAATGATAGTGACATGTTGTGAAAGGACCTTCTCACAATATGGGGATTCTTAGGTGAAAGGCTATTCTCATATGTGAATCAATGAGCTATCCAATGAATGAATGTTGGGAAATGATGGATGCTCATCTATGAGTTGAGGTGGAGTATCTAGTAACAATCCCTATATCCCATTTTAATGAATATTGGGTTTGAGATGGATGCTCATCTATGAGTTGAGATGGGGTATATGGTAATAATCTCTTATCCCATAATGAACTAAAGTAATGAATATTAAGTACTCTATGGGGGATAATGCTAAGCACCAAGTGGATATGGCTTGAGATGGGTGCTCATCGTGAGTTGAGGCCGGGTTTCCTAGTAGCAATCTCTTGAGATGGATGCTCATTCGTGAGTTGAGGCGGGGTATCTAGTAGCAATCTCACTATCCCATAAACTATGTTCCCACATAGGTCTAGCTAGTGGATCCACTTAAGTTAAAAACAATGGTCCTACCTTAGGCAAGTAGGAATCCCTTATCCGGTAAGGGTGACACCGGGATTCCATGAATTGCTCACATGGTCTATGTCGGTTAAGGCTTACCCCCACAAAGAATGTTAATGAACTATGCTTTCTCAAGAATGCACTACTTAGTGTGGCTGCTAGTGTGGAATGCCATCCATGCATGTCACTAGTAGCCATTGAGAGTAGTCATGGTGTGTTCCTTTATGATGTAATGTTAAGTAAAATGAATGTGCTCTCATGATAATGCTAAGTAGAATGTTGATTTTATGTCTAATGAATGAAGGTGTTCTTAAAGAAGCTAATGAAAAATGTTGACTTATGTGCTTAATGAGATGATGTATGCTTTAGTTGGACTGTATTACGAGTTACTTCCTTGTTATGACTTATTATGTATAAATGTGCCTTGTCTATGGTGGCTCCAAAGGAGTACTTAGTGTGAGTAGTGGTATGGGATGCTACTCATACATTGCACAAGTATGACTCAGGGTTGTCCTAGATGTTGGTCCTAATGTGATGTTATGACTTATGAAATGCTTATGTCCCTTAAGTATGAGTATTGTGTAAAGATGGGAAGGATGAATGGTAAGTTCACTTTTGGTGACCTTAAGGTTGTACTTTAGTGTGGATGGTGGTATGAGACGCTATTCACACATTGAACAAAGTATAGCTTGAGGGTTACTTGAGGTGAAGGCTTAATGTAAAGGTAATGGTTTATATGTGATTATGTTCTAATGTGATGAAATGGTTTATATATTGATTATGTTTTAATGTGAATAAATGACTAGTATGTTGGTTATGTTTATATATTATGCCTCTTATACTCATGTTCATGAAGGTTTTCTCAATTTGTCAGAAAACATGATTTTCAATGAAAATGTCCGTTTTCAGCATGGTTTTTGCATGGCTTCCATATGTAACACCCCAACTTTTCAAAACATCTAAATTAACTTGTATCCTTGTAGAAAGACAAGGAGGGTGGGTAATAAATTAAGAATGATGTGGTATGTAATATTTGAAGTGCTCAAGGGTTGTATCTCAAGTTTTGAAGTTAGGTAAGTGTCAAAATAAAAGTTTGCAAAAGTGATCGTAAGTTCCTTTTTAAAGATTTCTCTGAAATTTGGGTCAAATGTCGTGGATGTTAGCTCCAAATATATAAAGAGTTAGAAGTCCTATCACCCATTAAATTGAAGGACTACGAGTCTTGTTTGCAACGCACAGAATCCCGTATCCAAACGACATTAAAGTAAAAAGTTATAAGGGTTTTACTGACTGTCGAGGCTAAATTCGAGTCAGATCTGGGTCGGGTAAAAAATGTGGTATGTCAGCTTACTCAAAGTTTTAAGCCATAAAAATATTTGTTTTCATTTCCAAACCAGAGAAAAAGCTTAAGAGAGGGTCCTATAGAGTTCTTGCATGATGAAGGTTAATTTTTGACGATTTCTACCATTAAACGTTACCCCTGTGCCTAGAAATGTGATCTCGACACATCACAATCATTTTTCCCTGCTATTAGCTGTGTTTGGAGCTGGGTTTTAAATATATAAATTTGTAGTTATTGGTGTTTCTTCAAGGTTTAAACTTGGTTAACTAAGTAATCATCTCGAGACTCTTTTAAGATTGTTTTTACGAATTTCTACGGACATTTTGACAAGTTGGGGCAATATGGCAAATCTGCCGATTTAAGATTAATTATGAACTGTTTATAGGTGCGTACTAGCTGTGTATATATAGTGTTTGTGAAGCTTAGGACATAAGGAACAACTTTCGTGAAGGAACTACGGTCATTCAAGTGTTCATTAGAAAGGTATGTTAAGGCTATTCCCTTCGTTAGATATGCTTCCTTAGAGGTAGTTAATGTTGGTGATCTTGTAGATGTTCTTTGTGAGTGGTTGGCTGATTGAGTTGTTATACACCCTTATTTTAGGGACTCATAATCTGTTAAGAACGACCCTAAGTTAGGAACGACTTGGATATTATTCATATATATTGTTTATAGATAAATTGCTCGTCTTTAGCCTATTTAATTGTTTGTTGTCACCCTTAGGGCTATTGTGGTTAGTTTTTGAGCTATGAACTGTCTATGGGGGCTATGGTGTTGTCTAATAGGACTATGTTATTTCCAAATAGTACTATGTGTTGCCCACTGGGCAATATTGATGCCAAAGAGTGTTATGTGTTGCCTACGGGACTATGTTGATGCAAAAGAGAGCTATCTGCATCCCACAGAGCTATGATGTTGCCTAAGAGGGCTATGTGTTGCCTACCGGGTTATATCGGTGCCAAAAAGGGCTATGTGACCACTTACAAAGACAAGGGGCTACTGATAGGGGTATGTAGATTGATTTGGCACCTTCTGGACTTATGGGAGCCCAGGTAGGTGGTATGTTGTTTGTATTTGCCGAGCTTATATGGGCTTGGTTAGGCTGATGTTTGATAATTTTTTAATTTTTAGATTCAGTAGCGGGTTAGCATGCTTATCTAAAATTTTGATTGCCTTACGTGATTGCTTTCGGTATAATATGATACTTGCTAACTTAGTCTATAGCCTTTCATACTCTGTGCATTATTTTGTACTGACGCCACATTTCTTTGGGGGCACTGCATTCATGTATGCAGGTCCCGACAGACGACCTAGTAGACCTCCTCAGCAGCAAGACTCAGTTCTGTCTGATTGAGTAGCCCCTTTCCTCCGGAGCTGCCAGAGTTGGGAGGTTTGTTACCTTTTGTTGTATATATCTTTATTGGTAGGATGGGGCCTTGTCCCATAAATCTTTACTACTCTTAGTGGCTTACAGACTAGTGTGTAAGGTGTATAGCTACGTTAAGGCCATACTGGCATAGTTTGTTGGTTTGGTGAAGCTTGTGAGCTGTTTGGTATATTGTCTTGATATACACTTCCTTCAGTTTTGGTATAGATATCATGGTGGCCTCGACGGCCAAATCAGGACTTCTGTGATAGTTGGCTATTTATTTATATGATCTCCTGGGAGTAGCTGTTTCTTTTATAGATTAGTTGACAGGGGCCTTGCCGATTGATGGCTTAGTTTTAAGTTGAGATATACTTCTTTATTTTTTATTGATTGCGTGTGGCTGCCATGCGCTAGTAGTAAATGGTTCAGCGGGGTCGGCTCGGGCCTAAGTTTTGGCATTAGGAGTTAGTTACGCCCCTCTAGTTTGGAGCGTGACAAACTTGGTATCAGAGCAACATCGTATCCTAGGGAGTCTGCAAGCCATGTCTAGTAGAGTCTTGTTTATATATGTGTTATGCACCACATTCGATAAGCAAGAAGCTACCTGGCATGTTAGAATGACTATCCTTCTTTTGCTCACCTCGTGCTAAAGAACGCTGTCTTAAGGGTTAAGGTTTCTGGCTTATAATTGATACTTGTATGCAGATAGAGATGGATGACACCAAACAGACTACAGCTAGCCAGGGGCTAGATACAGCTACAGGCGAGGGTACCAGCAAGGTACCATAGGTAGAGGTAGCCCATTGTGTGACCCAGGGGGAGACATCTTCTCAACCCCTAATAGATTCTCCCTTACTTTAAGAGCCTCCGAGGGCTACAGGACTTTCGGCTCCATCAGCAGTACCACCTCTAGTTCCTCTTATTCTATCTGATCAGGATTTCAAGAGTGCAGCATGTATCTTAGCACATTTAGTAGCTGCACATCACCAGCCAGTTGCGCCAAATGTTGCCGGACCTTCTGAAGGGCACTGAAGTTCGAGTGTTCGTGAATTTATTGTCTTGAATCCTCCACAGTTTACAAGCACAGATCATAGAGAGGACCCTTAGCAGTTTGTTGATTAGCTTTATAGGATCTTTAGATTCATGCATGCCTCAGCAACTGAGTCAGTTGTGTTAGCAACATTTTGATTGCACAATGTCGCAATATTGTGGTACGAGAGTTTGGCGAGATCTAGGGGAAAAGATGCATCTGTACCTACTTAGGATAGCTTTACATAAACTTTCATAGATCAGTATTTCCCTCGAGAGATTAGGGATAGCAGACTGGAGCAGTTTCTGAACCTTCGACTGGGCAGCATGAGTGTCCGAGAGTATGGGCTGAGATTTGATTCATTAGCTAGATATGCACCAGCATTTGTTGATACGATGCTTGAAAAGGTGCGTAAATTTGTGGGAGGGCTCGACTCAGACTATATCGATGCTTGTTCTACCGCTGCACTAAATCAGAATATGGATATCTTGCAAATACAGGACTTGGTACAAGGCATAGAGGATCGCTGACATTTACAGTATATGAGTGAGAGGTTCGAGAGAGAGAGATAGAAGAGGGCTAGGCCCGCTGGTTCACAGGGAGATTTTCAAGGTGGTCCCAGACCGCGATATTCTATTAAACCACCTAGACCTCCAATATAGCAGTTCCAGGGTAGTAGATTTGTTCTTCATGGATAGTCAGGCCCAAGTAAGGGTTCACGAGCGTCAGGCTCTTAGCAGCAGAGGGGTTTAGGCCAGGCTAGGACAACCCTACTGCGTTGCGCTACTTGCGGTATGATGCATTTCGGAAGGTGCAGACAGTGTTCCCCAGGTTATTATTCTTGTGGAAAGGAGGGGCATGGGTGGAGAAACTGCTCGACCATAGGTCAGGGTGGTATAGGTCAGTCAACCAGGTCAATAGTAGGTTCCTCCTCTTCAGCATAGTCTACAGGGCATGGACCCCAAACTTAAGCAGGTAAAGGCGGAGGAAGAGAGGGAGCATCTAGTTTTGGAAGCGGACAGAACTGTATATATTCACTAGCCGGCCAACATGACTTAAAGTAATTACCAGATGTTGTGACAGGTACATTGATTGTTTGCTCCCATTGTTTTTATGCTTTGATAGATCCTGGATCTCATATGTCTTATGATACTCCATTTATTATGGGGAAGTTATGTACAATAGAAGAGTCATTAGATCGACCCTTTATTGTATCTGCACCAGTTGGTGAGTCTATTGTTGCCACGAGAGTCTATTGAGGTTGCACGGTAGAAATTATCGACTGTCAGACCTCTGTAATCTCGTAGAGTTAGAGATAGTCGATTTTAACGTCATCATGGCTATGGACTGGTTAGCATCTTCTTATGCTAATGTTGAGTGCCGGACAAAGATTGTTAGATTCCACTTTCCAGGAGAGGCAAGTCGAGAATGGAAAGGCGATATGGCAACGCCGAAAGATAGGTTTATTTCCTATCTTAAGGAGAGAAGGATGATTACTAGGGTTTGTATGTATCATCTTGTTCACGTTCATGATATAGATGTAGAACCACCAACTCTTTAATCTATTCCGGTAGTTAATGAGTTTCTAGATGTATTTCCATATGAGCTCCCTGGTATCCCTCCAAAATGGGAAATTGAATTTGCTATTAATATGCTACCAGGTACACAACCCATATCTATCCCTCCTTATAGAATGGCTCTTGTTGCGCTAAAGGAGTTGAAGGATCAGTTAAAAGACTTGCTAGATAAAGGTTTTATTAGGCCTAGTGCTTCACCATGGGGTGAACCAGTGTTATTCGTAAGGAAGAAAGATGTCTCACTAAGAATGTGTATCCATTACCGACAGTTGAATAAGGAGACAATAAAAAATAAAGTATCCCTTTCCGAGGATCGATGACTTGTTTGATCAGTTACAAGGTGCTAAGTGCTTTTTAAAGATTGATTCAAGATTAGGGTACCACCAGATACGAGTTCGGGAGAAAGACATTCCAAAGACAGCTTTTAGAACCAGATATGGACACTTTAAGTTCTTGGTAATGTCTTTTGGATTAACTAATGCCCCAGCAGTGTTCATGGACCTGATGAATAGTATAGTCAGGCCGTATCTAGACTTGTTTGTGACTGTATTTATTGATGATATTTTGGTGTATTCACGTTCAAAAGTTGAGCATGCAAATTATCTGCGAGCAGTCCTTTAGGTTCTTCGAGACCGAGAACTTTATGCAAAGTTTTCTAAGTGTGAGTTCTGGTTGGACTATGTAGCTTTCTTAGGCCATTTTCTATCAGATGCAGACATTGTGGTTGATACACAAAAGTTTGAGGTCGTAAAGACTTGGCCCAGACCCATGACTCCGACTAAAGTTTGTAGTTTCTTAGGGTTAGCTGGGTACTACAGAAGGTTTGTAGAGGGGTTTTCTTCACCTTCAGCCCCATTAACAAAGCTGACTCAAAAAATAGTTATGTTCTAGTGGACTGAGGCTTGCGAGCATAGTTTCCAGGAGCTGAAGGACATGTTAACATCAGCACCAGTTCTAGCATTGCCAGAGGGTTCAGAAGGCTATGTGGTGTATTGTGATGCTTCTGGTGTTGGGTTGGGATGTGTTCTAATGCAACATGGTAAGGTTATCACATATGCTTCAAGGCAGTTGAGAAAGCATGAGAGGAACTATCCGACCCACGATTTAGAGTTGGTTGTAGTTGTGCAGCGTTAAAGATTTGGAGACATTATTTGTATGGCGTTCATGTTGACATCTTCACAGATCATAAAAGCCTTCAATATATCTTTACACAGAAGGAGTTAAATCTGTGACATCGTCGATGGCTTGAGTTACTGAAAGACTACGAAGTGGATATTTTATATCATCTAGGAAAGGCTAATGTGGTAGCCGATGCCCTCAGTCGAAGATCTATGGGTAGTTTATCCTATTTAGGTGTTGCGAAGCGTGAGCTAGCGTGAGAGCTTCATCAGTTAGCTAGCTTGGGAGTGAAATTGTTAGAGGCAGAAGATAGTGGGGTAACAATTCAGGACACAGCCGTATCATCTCTAGTTGTACAAGTAAAATAACGACAACAAGAGAATCCTTGCTTAGAGCAGCTCATAGCCAAGGCTCAGGATCAACAATTTTTATCATTTGATATAGCAGGAGATGGAGTCCTTAGATATAGCAGTCGATTGTGTGTTCCAAATATTGCAGGGCTTCGACATTGGATTATGGAAGAGGCACATAATTCCCGTTATTCTATTCACCCTGGTTCGATGAAGATGTACCATGATATTAAGGAGATCTATTGGTGGAACGGTATGAAGAAGAACGTTGCTGAGTTTGTGGCACAGTGTCCTAACTGCCAACAGGTGAAGGTTGTGCACCAAAAGCCTGCTAGGCTAGTTCAAGATATATTCATTCCTTTGTGGAAGTGGGAATCAATTAATATGGATTTTATTACAGGGTTACCTCGATCGCGTTGCAAGTTTGACTCTATTTGGGTAATTGTTGATAGACTAACAAAATCATCCCAATTCTTGCCAATCAGGGCTACTTTTACGGACGAAGACTATGCAGAGCTCTATATTAGAGAGATGTTAGGCTACACGGTGTCCCAATATCTATTATCTCGGATAGAGGAGAAAAATTTACCGCCAACGTTTGGAAGTCCTTCTAGAAAGGACTGGGACACAATTTAATCGTAGTACAGCCTTCCACCCTCAGAAAGATGGACAGGCTGAGCGCATAATTTTGACACTCGAGAATATGATACGGGTGTGCATGCTAGACTTCAAGGGAAGTTGGGATGACCACTTACCTCTTATTGAGTTCGCATACAATAATAGTTATCATTCGAACATCGAGTTGGCACCTTATGAGGCTTTGTATGGGCAAAAATGTAGGTCCCTCAACGGATGGTTCGAGGTAGGTAAGTCAAAGTTGATTGGACCCGACTTAGTACAACAGACAGTGGAGCAGGTTAAGCTCATTCGGGAGAGGTTGGTAACAGCTCAAAGCTGACAAAAGTCATACTCAAATGTGCGACGAAGGGACTTAGAATTTTTTGTCGATGACTAGGTATTCTTGTAAGTCTCACCTATGAAGGGTGTTATGAGATTTGGCAAAAAAAGTCAATCTTAGTCCAAGATTCATTGGGCCATATACAGGATCCTTCGGAGGGTAGGACGGGTGGCTTATGAGTTAGAATTCCCTTCGGGGCTAGAATCTGTTCATCCTATTTTCCATATATCAATGCTACGAAAGTGTGTAGGAGACCCTTCTCGGGTTTTCTCACAGAGGAGTTGTCCTACGAGGAAACTCCAATTTCCATATTAGATCGGCAGGTTCGTAAATTGAGAACCAAAGAGGTTGCTTCGATTAAAGTATTGTGGAGAAACAAGAATAGAGAAGATGTGACCTAGGAAGCTGAGGATGATATGAGGTCCAAATATCCTCATTTGTTTCATACCTTAGGGTGATGGCATATCATTTTATATTAGTGCACTGAGGTTCGATACCAATCTGATTTTTTATATTGTTGCTTATTATTATTGTTGTTGTCGTCGTATATTTGCTCGCACTGTTATTGTGGAGCTATAGTGCTTAGCTATTTATGTCCTCCTGTGAGACGCCTAGGTTTGAATTTTTGTGTTTCATGTTCCTTCATAGTCACATTTACAAAGGATATTCTGCCAAAATTTTTTAAACTCCTAAGGACTTAATCGCGTGACTCATGTTTTTTCAGTCGAGGACGAATGTTTCTAAAGGGGGAAGGATGTAACACCCCAACTTTTCAAACGTCTAAATTAACTCGTCTCTTCGTGGAATGACAAGAAGGGTGGATAATAAATTAAAAATGATGTGGTATGTCATATTTTAAGTGTTCAAGGGTAGTATCTGAAGTTTTAAAGTTAGGTAAGTGTCAAAATAAAAGTTGGCGAAAGTTATCGTAGGTTCCTTTTTAAAAATTTCTCTGAAATTTAGGTGAAATGTCTTGGATGTTATATCCCAATATATAAAAAGTTATAAGGCCTATCACCCATTAAATTGAAGGCCTGCGAGTTTAGTTTGCAATGCACAAAACCCTGTATCCAACTAACATCGGAGTAAAAAGTTATAAGGGTTTTACTACGGACTACTATGGAAGAATCCGGGTCGGGTAAAAAATGTGGTATGTCGGCTTACTCAACATTTTAAGCCATGAAAACATTTCTTTTCACTTTCAAACCAGAGAGAAAGCTTAAAAGAGAGTTCCTATGGAGTTCTTGCATGATGAAGGTTAGTTTTTGACGATTTCTACCATTAAACATTGCACTCGTGCCTAGAAATGTGATCTCTACACAAGGCAATCATTTTTTCCTTCTATTAGCTGCGTTTGAAGCTGCTTTTTGAAGATATAAGTTTTTAGTTATTGGTTTTTCTTCAAAGTTTAAACTTGGTTAACTAAGGTATTCATCTCGGGACTCTTTTATGAATGTTTTTAGAAATTTCAACGGACGTTTCGACAAGTTAGGGCAATATAGCAAATATGCCGATTTAAGATTAATTATGAAATATTTATAAGTGTGTACCAGCTGTGTATATATAGTGTTTGTGAATCTTAGGACATAAGGAACAACTTCCGTGAAGGAACTACGGTCTTTTGAGCATTCATTGGAAAGGTATGTTAAGGCTATTCTCTTCGTTCGATATGTTTCCTTAGAGGTAGTTAATGTTGGTGATCTTGTAGATGTTATTGTGAGTGGTTGGCTGATTTAGTGGTGATACACCCTCATTTTAGCGACTCATAATCTATTAAGAACGACCCTAAGTTAGGAACGACTTGAAGATTATTCATATATATTGTTTCTAGCTGAATTGCTCGCCTTTAGCCTATTCAATTGTTTGTTGTCACCCTTGGGGCTATTGTGGTTAGTTGTTGAGCTACGAACTGCATATGCGGGCTATGATGTTGTCTAATAGGACTATGTTATTTCCAAAGAGGGCTTTGTGTTGCCCATGGGGCTATATTGATGTTCAAAAACTGTTATGTGTTGCCTACGGGGTTATTTTGACGCCAATAACGGTTATGTGTTGCCTACTGGGTTATTTTGACGCCAATAACGGCTATGTGTTGCCTACAGGGCTATGTTGATACGAAAGAGGGTTATGTGCAGCACACAGAGTTATAATGTTGCCTAGGGTGCTATGTGTTGTCTACTGGGTTATATCGTTGCCAAAAAGTGTTATGTGACTTCTTACAAAGCCAAGGGGATATCGATAGGGGTATGTAGATTGATTTGGCACCTTCTGGGTTTATGGGGGCCTAGGTAGGTGGTATGTTGTTTGTATCTGCCGAGCTTATGGGGGCTTGGTTAGGTTAATGATTGATCATTTTTGTATTTTTAGATTCAATAGCGGGTTAGCATACTTATCTAAAATGTTGATTTCCTTACATGATTGCTTTAGGTATATTATGATACTTGCTCACTTAGTCTATAACGTTTCATACTATGTACATTATTTTGTACTGACGCCCCATTGCCTTGGGGGGCTGTATTCATGCATGCAGGTCCTGACACATGACCCAGTAGACCTCCTCACCAGCAGGATTGACTTTAATCCAATTGGCTAAGCCCTTTCCTCTGGAACTGCCAGAGTTGGGAGGGTTGTTACCTTTTATTATATATATCTTTATGGGTAGGCTCGGGCCCTGTCCCGCCAATCTTTAGTACTCTTAGAGGCTTGCAGACTAGTGTGTGGGGTGTATAGCTATGTTATGGCCATATTGGCATAGTTTGTTGGTTTGCTAAAGCTTGTGAGCTGTTTGATATATTCTCTTGATATATACCTTCATTCAGTTTTTGGTATAGATATCATGGTGGCCTTGACAACCCAATCAGGAGTTCTGTGATAGTTGGCTATTTATTTATATGATCTCCTGGGAGTAGCTGTTTCTTTTATAGATCAGTTGACAGGGGCCTTGCCGGCCGAGGACTTAATTTTAAACCTAGATATATTTGTTTGTTTTCTTGATTGCGTGTGGCTACCATGAGCTAGTAGCAAATGGTTCAGCAGGGTCTTCTCGGGCCTTAGTTTTGGCATTAGGAGCCAGTTGAGCACCTCAAGTTTGGGGCGTGACACCATACTTAGTGCTTAATTGTGTTAACCCATATTTCACCATTTTTACCAAAGTTTAGGGTGGTGGAGATTTGATGTTCAATACTTGAAGGATAGGTTTCTAAGGAGCTTGGAGATGAAAACTTGGTGAGTCCACATAGTTTCGAGGACAAAACTCATTATGTTCCCTTTATGTCTTTCACTTTGTGTTTAAAACTTTTGTATGGGTTGCGTTCCAAAGTTTTAAGTCTTATGGTCCTAGATGGTTTGAGACATAGTATAGAAAGTCTTTCGCTTGCTTTTAAAGAAAAGTTTTAATTTCGCCTTGTTTTCCTATCTTTTTATGTTCAAGAATGCTATGAGGCTTGTATCAGACCCCGTCAGAGTTGAGTATGCCGTGTCACATCTTGGGAGTAGCCTTGGGTCGTGATAAACATGGTATCAGGGCACAAGGTTTTGGAACGGTTTTAGGATGTCTCAAACTACATCTAGTAGAGTCTGCTTCATAGTGTGAAGCGTGCCACATTTATGAATAGGAGGCTATTAGGTGTTAGGAAAGTCTCACTTCTTCATTCTTCAAGCTGTGCCATAGAGTTTGACTCTATATTGTATCTCTCTTATTCCTTATCCGATGGTTTTTAGTGTATAACCACTTGAACGGCCTCTACTAGAAAGAGTGAAGGAGAAACCTTAGTTGTGATGCCAATTATGGCTATGTTACTTGTTAGATTTGAAGTTATGGATTCTGATGTTGTCTTCAGTTTGAATGTGTGCCTTTATGGTTATGCTTGAGATGATAGTAGAACCCGGCTTAGTCATGATAAGTTTTGAGGTATGTTGATAGAGTTGATGAGTGTGATGGTTTGGTGATGTTTGCTCCGACCTTAGAATTGAAAGAAGTGAAGTTTAAAAGAGTTTGTATAGGCTTACCCCAAGTGCGGGATAATGTGCTTAGATGATTAGGTCATTAGGTGTCCTTGATGTTCATGAGTTAGGATTTCTTGATAATCACACCTTAAGAGGTGTAGTGAGTTTGAGGAGTTTAGACTCGGTGTGGTAGACTTATATAAGACCTTGAGTGGTGTTGGTAAGGTTATTTGTGAGCAAGAGTTGCTTATTGAGGACCTTCCTAGTTTAAAAACACCGGTATGTTGATGGTTTCTTAAATGTTGTGAATGTCCTGTTAAGGTTCCTATGTTATGTTCATGTTAGCCTTAGTTGGGTTTACTCCTAATTAGGGGATGGTATGTGGAATAGTAACAGTTATAGTTGAGGGTGCTAGTTGGGTAGGCCAACGACCAATGAGAAGTCCCAATATCCTCATTCTCTTTCTTTGTATGCCTACTCAAGCCTAAGACAGAGAGTTCCTTTTTGGCTTGTTTCATGTTTTTGGAGTCATGTGTGATATTGTGTTTCCATGGACACCTTCTGATATGCATGTTCTTGATGAATTCTTGTTTAAATAAGAAAATGAGTTTTGATGAATTATGTTCCTCATGTTGATGTGCATTTAGTATGAGTTGTCTATATGCTTCATGAGGTGAATTGTTGAACATGCCTAAATACTCTTTTAAGAGAAATTGTATAATGAGTCTAATGATGTTACGATGAGCATGATATGAATTCAAAAAACAAATTCCTCCAATGAAATGAGAAATGTTGAAATTTTCATTCATAATGAGTTTGTTGATGTAGTTTCTACTTTCTTGTGTTGCATTGAGCATGTTGAGATGGAGTTGATGTTTCCTCCAAGTTTTGTGCATTGGTTATGATGTTGCATTCATGATGGGCAGCTAGTCTCGAGTCGTTAACCCCTTAATGTGTTTAAAGTGTCATTTGAGGATTAAGGTTCCCAAGTGGGGGATAATGTAACAACCCGTAAAACGATAGGTGAAACTAGAACTTAACGAGTGTGTGTTTGAGTTGTTGTGGTGTTTCCTGTGTTAGAATGTCTTCCCGAGCTTAGATTGAGGGTTTTGGGGGTTAAACGTTTAAGTACTACTCCCCAAGAACCACCCTAGTTGTCTTTGAGGAGGACCCTAAAGCCTAACCCGCAAGACCCCAAGAAACTAGAAAGCTGAAATTTTGGGGTGACCCACGGATAGGGACCTACACCTTTGTCCATCCACGCCCCGTGGATGGCGTCCGTAGATCAAGGCCCCCAAAACCATGTTGCAAACTCAAACCATGACTCAGCATCACAGAGCGTGAGCCCACACACGGTCCGTGGGTGGGGGTTTCGTGGAACACACCTGCAATCTATATTCGACTCGGTCAAAGTAAGGGTGATTTGGTAAATTGCTCATTTAGTTAGTTAACTTAATGAATGGTTATTTTTGGTTTATTAGTTTATTTTAAGGGTTTTTTAAGTATTAAAACACATTTTCAACTCAATATTTCAAAACCCAAAATATAAACCTCCCATCCCCTCCAAAAGTTCTCTCTCTAGAAACATACATTGGAGATGAAGGAGTCAAGCTTTCAAGGTCCACTTTACATCTTTTTCAAGCAATTTTCGTGGATATCTTCCCAAAAAGGTGTGGTGGTCTTCATCCTTTACTTAGTTTCGTTCTAGGAGCCAATTTCAAGTATTCAAAGTTCCCCAAAAACCTAGTTTTCAATCTATGCATGGGTTCAATTCCAAAACGATTTCAAAGGGTTTTATATGATGAATTATGAATAGAATGTTGAATTAATGATGAATTTAGATGATTTCTCCCTTTAACCCATGTTTTCCCCCAAATTCTTCAGTTATGAATTGTGATTGGGATTTGATTGATCAGGAAAGTATGTTGAATTGCTTATGTTTATATTGAATTCATTATTGAATCATGTCAATTTCCTTAACTATCGTAGTATCTTAGATTTATGGGTTGATGTTGGTTCATATTCTTGTAAGGTAAGTTCATGAAGGATCTATGTATGATTATGATGTGAAGTATATGTGTGTGATCTCAATGAATGTGTTATGATCATGTTTAGAATGTAATTGTGTGGCGATTGAAATTATATTCTCAATTAACACCTATGAATGATGAGCTTATATGTGAAATGTTATTCTCACATACACTCATGAATGAATGAATAATGAATGAAGCTCAACGATTATCTTAAAGATGAAGTGTTAATTGAAAGGCTATTCTCAATTGTACTGTAATGAATGATAATGACATGTTGTGAAAGGACTTTCTCACAATATGGGGATTCTAAGGTGAAAGAATATTCTCATCTTTGAATCTATGAGCTATACAATGAATGATTGTTGGGATGTGATGCTCATCCGTGAATTGAGGCAGAGTATCTAGTAACAATCCTTATATCCCATTTTAATGTATGTTGGGTTTGAGATGGATGCTCATCCGTGAGTTTAAGCGGGGTATCTAGTAACAATCTCTTATCCCATAATGAACTAAAGTAATGAATATTAAGTACTACATGAGAAATAATGCTAAGCACCGAGTGGATATGGCTTGAGATGGGTGCTCATCCGTGAGTTAAGGCAGGGTACCTAGTAGCAATCTTTTGAGATGGATGCTCATCCGTGAGTTGAGGCAGGGTACCTAGTAGCAATCTTTTGAGATGGATGCTCATCTGTGAGTTGAGGCGGGGTATCTAGTAGTAATCTCCCTATCCTATAAACTATGTGCCACATAGGTCTAGCTAGTGGATCTACTTAAGATAAAAATAATAGTCCTACCTTAGGCAAGTGGAAATCCCTTATCCGGTGAGGGTGACACCTAGATTTTATGGCTTACCCCCACAAAGAATGTTAATGAACTATGCCTTCTCAAGAATGCACTAATTAATGTGGGTGGTCGTACGTGATTCCATCCATGCATGACACAAGTAGGCTTTGAGTGTATTCATGGCGTGTTCCTTTATGATGTAATGTCAAATGAAATGAATTTGCTCTTATGATAATGCTAAGGATAATGTTGATTTAATGTCTAATGAATGAAGGTGTTCTTAACGAAGTTAATAAAGAATGTTGACTTATGTGCTTAATGAGATGATGTATGCTTTACTTGGATTGCATTATGAGTTACTTCCTTGTTATGACTTATTGAGTATGAATGTGCCTTGTCTATGGTGGCTCTAAAAGAGTACTTAGTGTGAGTAGTAGTATGGGATGCTATTCATACATTGCACAAGTATGACTTAGGGTTGTCCTAGATGTTGGTCCTAATGTGATGTTATGACTTATGAAATATTTATGTTCCTTATGTATGAGTATTCTGTAAAGATGGGAAGGATGAATGGTAAGTTCACTTTTGGTGACCTTAAGGTGGTACTTTAGTGTGGATGGTGGTATGGGACGATATTCATACAATGCACAAAGTATAGCTTGAGGGTTACTTGAGGTGAAGGTTTAATGTTAAGGTAATGGTTTACATGTGATTATGTTCTAATGTGATGAAATGGTTTATATGTTGATTATGTTCTAATGTTAATAAATGACTTGTGTGTTGGTTATGTTTATCTATTATGCCTCTTTTACTCATGTTCATGAAGGCTTTCTCAAATTGTCTTAAAACATGATTTTCAAAGAAAATGTTCGTTTTAAGAATGGTTTTTGCATAGCTTCCATACTTAGTACTTAATTTTGCTAACCCATATTTCTCCATTTTTACCAAAGTGTAGGGTTGTGGAGATTTGATGTTCTATAATAGAAGGATAGGTTTCTAAGGAACTTGGAGATGAAGACTTGGTGAGTCCTTATAGTTTCGAGGACAAAACCTACTATGTTCCATTTATAGTTTTAACTTTATGTTTAGAACTTTTGTATGGGCTGCGTTCCAAAGTTTTAAGGCTAATGGTCCTAGATAGGTTGAGACATAGTATACAAAGTCTTCCGCTTGCTTTTATGAAAAATGAATTCGATTGTAAAGAAAAGTTTTAATTTCGCCTTATTTTCCTATGTTCTTATGTTGAGGAATGCTATGAGGCTTGTATGAGACCCCTTCGGGGTTGAGTATGCCGTGTCATGTCTAAGGGGTAGCCTTGGGTCGTGACAAACATTGTATCAGTGCACAAGGTTTTGGAATGGTTTTAGGATGTCTCAAACCACATCTAGTAGAGTCTTTTTCATATTGCGAAGCGCGCCACATTTTTTAATAGGAGGCTTTTGGGTGTTAGGAAAGTCTCACTTCTTCAATCATCAAGTCGTACCATATAGTTTAACTCTATAATGTCTCTCTCTTAATCCTTATCTGATGGTCTTTAGTGTATGAGCACTTGAAGGGCTTATGCTAGAAGGATAGAGAGAGGAAGGTTGGTTGTGATTCTAATTATGGTTATGTGACTTGTTAGATTTGAGGTGATGGATTGTGATGTTGTCTTTAGTATGAATATTTGGCTTTTTGGTAATGCTTGGGATGATGGTGGAACCCGGCTTAGTCATGATAGGTTTTGAGGTATGTTGAAAGAGTTGATGTGTGTGATGGTTTGGTGATGTTTTACTCCTACCTTAGAATGGAAAGAAATGAAGTTTAAAACAGTTTGTCTAGGCTTACTCCCAAGTGGGGGATAATGTACTTGGATGATAAGGTCATTGAGTGTCCTTGATGTTCATGAGTTAGGCTTGCTTGATAATTTCACCTTAAGAGGTATAGTGAGTTTGAGGAGTTTAGACCCGGTGTGGTAGACTCATATAAGACCTTGTGTGGTGGTTGTAATGTTGTTTGTGAGCAAGAGTTGGTTAATGAGGACCTTACTAGTTTGAAAGCACATGTATGTTAATGGTTTCTTATAAGTTGTGAATGTCTTGTTAAGCTTCCTATGTTATGTTAATGCTAGTGTTAATTGGGTTTACTCCTAAGTGGGGGATGGTATGTTGAATAGTAAGAGTTATAGTGGAGGGTGCTAGTTGGGGTAGACCAAGGTCCAATGAGAAGTTCTGATATCCTCATTCTCTTTCTTTCTATGTCTATTCAAGCCTAAGGCAGAGAGTTCCTTTTTGTCTTGTTTCATGTTTTTGGAGTCATGTGTGATATTATGGTTCCATATCTCCTTATGGTTTGCATGTTCTTGATGAATTAATGTTTAAATCAGAAAATGAGTTTTTTATGAATTATGTTCCTCATATTGATATGCATTTAGTATGAGTTTTTTATATTCTTCATGAGGTGAATTGTTGAACATGCCTAAATATGCTTTTAAGAGAAATTGCATAATGAGTTTAATAATGTTAAGATGAGCAAGATATCAGTTGGAGATGGAAATTCCACCAATGAAATGAGAAATGTTGAAATGTTTTTGCATAATGAGTTTGTAGATGTAGTTCCTACTTTCTTGTGTTGCATTAAGCATGTTGAGATAGAGTTGATGTTTCCTCCATGTTTTGCGCATTGGTTATAATTTTGCATGCATGATGGGATGCTAGTCTCGAGACGTTAACCCCGTATTGTGTTTAAAGTGACATTCGAGGACGAATGTTCCCAAGTGGGGGTTAATGTAATGACCCGTAAAACGATTAGGTAAAACTAGTGCCTAACCAGTGTCTGTTTGAGTTGTTGTGTGGTTTCATGTGCTAGAATTTCTTCTCGAGCTTCGGTTGAGGGGTTTAGGGGTTAAAGATAAAGGTACGACTCCCCAAGGACCACCCTAGGGGTCCTTGAGGAGGACCCTAAAGCCTAACCCCCAAGACTCCAAGAAACCAAAAAGCTGAAATTTTGGGATGACCTATGGATGGGGACCTACGCCCCGAAGGTCCATCCATGCCCAGTGAATGGCCTCCGTAGGTCAAGGCCCCCAAAACCACGACTCAGTAGTACAGAGCGTGAGCTCCCTCACGGTCCATGGGTGGGGGTTTCGTGGAACACACCTGCAATTTGTGTTGGACTCGGCCAAGGTAAGGGTGGTTTGGTAAATTAATCTTTTAGTTAGTTAAGTTAATGGACGGTTATTATTGGTTTATTAATGTATTTTAAGGGTTTTTTAAGTATTAAAACACATTTTTAACTCATTATTTCAAAACACAAAATATAAACCTCCCCTTCCCTCCAAAAGTTCTCTCTCTAGAAACCTCCATTAGAGATGAATGAGTCAAGCTTTCAAGGTCAAGTTTACATCTTTATCAAGAAATTTTTGTGTATCTGTTCCCTAAAGGGTATGGTGGTCTTCATCCTTGACTTAGTTTCTTTCAAGGAGCCAATTTCAAAGATGATTTCAAGTATTCAAAGTTCCCCAGAAACCCTAGTTTTAAATCGATGCATGGGTTCAATTCCAAAACGATTTCAAAGGGTTTTATATGATAAATTATTAATAGATGTTGAATTAATAATTAATTAAAATGATTTCTCCCTTGAACCCATGTTTTCCCAGAAAATCTTAAGTTGTGAATTGTGGTTGGGAGTTGATTGATCAGGAAAGTATGTTGAATTCTTTATGTTTATATTGAAATAGTTGTTGAATCATGTCAATTTACTTATATATTGTTCTAGCTTAGATTTATGGGTTGATGTTGGTTCATAGACTTGTAAGGCAAGTTCATAAAGGATCTATGTATGATTATGATATGAAGTATATGTGTGTGATTTCAATGAATGTGTTATGATCATGTTTAGAACGTAATTGTGTGGTGACTGAAAGTATATTCTCATGTAACACTTATGAATTATGAGGTTATATGTGAAAGGTTATTCTAAGATATACACAATCTCATGAATGACTAATGAATGAAGTTCTATCATTATTTTAATAATGAAGTATTAATTGAAAGATTATTCTTAATTGTACTTTAATGAATGATAATAACATGTTGTGAAAGGACTTTCTTACAATATGGGGATTCTTAGGTGAAAGGATATTCTCATATTTGAATCAATGAGTTATCCAATGAATGAATGTTGGGATGGGATGGATGTTCATCCGTGAGTTGAGACGGAGTATTTAGTAATAATCCTTATATCCCATTTTAATGAATGTTGAGTTTGAGATGGCTGCCCATCCGTGAGTTGAGGTGGGGTATCCAGTAACAATCTTTTATCCCATAATGAACTAAATAATGAATATTAAGTACTCTATGGGGAATAATGCTAAGCACTGAGTGTATATGGCTTGAGATGCGTGCTCAATCCGTGAGTTGAGGCGGGGGTACCTAGTAGCAATCTCTTGAGATGCATGTTCATCCGTGAGTTGAGGCGGGGTATCTAGTAGTAATCTCACTATCCCATAAACTATGTTCCCACATAAGTCTAGCTAGTAGATCCACTTAAGCTAAAAACAATGGTCCTACCTTAGGAAAGTAGGAATCCCTTATCCGATTAGGGTGACACCTGGATTCCATGAATTACTCACATGGTCTATGTAGGTTAAGGCTTACCCCTCCCCCCTAAAGAATGTTAATGAACTATGGCTTCTCAAGAATGCACTACTTAGTCTGGGTGGTAGTATGGGACAAGTAGGCTTTGAGAATGGTCATGGTGTGTTACTTTATGATGTAATGTTAAATAAAAATGATTGTTCTCTTATTATAATATTAAGGAGAATGTTGATTTAATGTCTAATGAATGAAGGAGTTCTTGATGAAGCTTATGAAGAATGTTGACTTATGTGCTTAATGAGATGATGTATGCTTTACTTGGATTGTATTACGAGTTACTTCGTTGTTATAACTTGTTGATTATAAATGTGCCTTGTCTATGGTGGCTCCAAACGAGTACTTAGTGTGAGTAGTAGTATGGGATGCTACTCATACATTGCACAAGTATGAGTTAGGGTTGTCCTAGATGTTGGTCCTAATGTGATGTTATGACTTATGAAATGTTTATGTTCCCTATGTATGAGTATTGTGTGAACATGGGAAGGATGAATGGGAAGTTCACTTTTGGTGACCTTAAGGTGGTACGTTAGTGTGGATGGTGGTATGGGACGCTATTCATACATTGTACAAAGTATAGCTTGAGGGTTACTTTACGTGAAGGCTTAATGTGAAGGTAATGGTTTATATGTGATTATGTTCTAATGTGATGAAATGGTAGATCTGTTGATTATGTTCAAATGTGAATAAATGACTTGTATGTTGGTTATGTTTATATATTATGCTTCTTATACTCATGTTCATGAAGGTTTACTCAAACTGACATAAATCATAATTTTTAATGAAAATGTTCATTTTAAGCATGGTTTTTGCATAGCTTCCGTACTTAGTACTTAATTGTGCTAACACATGTTTCTCCATATTTACCAAAGTGTAGGGTTGTGGATATTTGATGTTCTATACTTGAAGGATATGTTTCTAAGGAGCTTGGTTATCAATACTTGGTGAGTCCTCATATTTTCGAGGACAAAACCCACTATATTCCCTTTATATCTTTTACTTTATGTTTAGAACTTTTGTATGAGCTTTGTCCCAAAGTTGTAAGTCTTATGGTCCTAGATAGTTTGAGACCTAGTATAGAAAGTCCTATGCTTTCTTTTATGAAAAACGATTTCAATTGTACAGAAAAGTTTTTATTCCACCTTATTTTCCTATGTTCCTGTGTTCAAGAATGCTATGAGGCTTGTATGAGACCCCTCCGGGGTCGAGTGTCACGTCTAGGGGGTAGCCTTGGGTCGTGGCAAACGTGGTATCAGAGCATAGGGTATTGAAACGGTTTTTGGATGTCTCAAACCACATCTAGTAGAGTCTTTTTCATAGTGTGAAGCGCGCCACAGTTATGAATATGAGGCTATTGGGTGTTAGGAAAGTCTCACTTTTTCATTCTTCAAGTCATTCCATAAAGTTTAACTATATATTGTCGCTCTCTTAGTCCTTATCCGATGGCCATTAGTGTATGACCACTTGAAGGGTTTGTGCTAGAAGGAGTGAGGGAGATAGGTTGGTTGGGATGCCAATTATGGCTGTAACTTCTTAGATTTGAAGTGATGGATTGTGATGTTGTCTTTAGTATGAATGTGTGGATTTATGGTTATGCTTGAGATAATGGTAGAACCCATCTTAGTCATGACATGTTTCGAGGTATGTTGAAAGAGTTGATAAGAGTGATGGTTTGGTGATGTTTTCCTCCGACATTAGAATGGAAAGAAGTGATATTTAAAACAGATTGTATAGGCTTACTCCCAAGTGTGGAATAATGTGCTTAGATGATAAGGTCATTGAGTGTCGTTGATGTTCATGAGTTAGTCTTTCTTGATAATCTCACCTGAAGAGGTGTAGTGAGTTTGAGTAGTTTAAACCCGGTGTGTAGACTCATATGAGACTTTGAATGGTGTTGGTAAGGTTGTTTGTGAGCAAGAGTTACTTAATGAAGACCTTCCTAGTTTAAAAGCTCTGGTATGTTGATGGTTTCTTATAAGTTGTGAATGTCTAGTTAAGGTTCCTATGTTATATTCATGTTAGCATTAGTAGGGTTTACTCCTCAGTAGGGGATCGCATGTTGAATAGTAAGAATTATAGTTGAGGGTGCTAGTTGGGGTAAGCCAAGGGCCAATGAGAAGTCCTGATATCCTCATTATCTTTCTTTGTATGCCTATTCAAGCCTAAGACAAAGAGTTCCTTATTTGTTTGTTTCATGTTTTTGGAGTCATGTGTGATATTGTGTTTCCATGGTCTCCTTATGATATGCATGTTCTTGATGAATTCTTGTTTAAATGAGTAAATGAGTTTTTATGAATTATGTTCCTCGTGTTGATGTGCATTTAGTATGATTTGTCTATACGGTTCATGAGGTGAATTGTTGAACATGCCTAAATCTGTTGTTAAGAGAAACTGCACAATGAATCTAATGATGTTATGATGAGCATGATGTGAGTTGGAGAAGGAAATTCCTCCAATGAAATGAGAAATATTAAAGTTTTCATGCATAATGAGTTTGTAGATGTAGTTCCTACTTTCTTGTGTTGCATTGAGCATGTTGAGATGGAGTTGATGTTTCCTCCAAGTTTTGTGCAATGGTTATAATGTTGCATGTATGATGGGATGCTAGTCTCGAGCCATTAACCCCTTAATTTGTTTAAAGTGTAATTCGAGGATGAAGGTTCCCAAGTGGGGGATAATGTGACGACCCGTAAAACGAATAGGTGAAACTAGAGCCTAACGAGTGTGTGTTTGAGTTGTTGTAGGGTTTCATGTGTTAGAATGTCTTCCCGAGCTTAGGTTGAGGGTTTAGGGGTTAAACTTCAAGGTATGACTCCCCAAGGACCATCCTAGTGGTCCTTAAGGAGGACCCTAAAGCCTAACTAACCCCCAAGACCCCAAGAAATCAAAAAGCTGAAATTTTGGGATGGCCTACGGATGGGGACCTACACCTTGTAGGTCCATCTACGCCCCGTGGATGGACTCTATAGGTCAAGCCCCCAAAAATCATGATGCAGACTCAAACCATGACTCAGAATCACGGAACGTGATCCCACCTACGGTCCGTGGGTGGGGTTTTCGTGGAACACACCTGCAATCTGTCTTGGACTCGGCCAAGGTAAGGGTGGTTTGGTAAATTGCTCTTTTAGTTAGTTAAGTTAATATACGGTAATTATTGGTTCATTAATGTATTTTAAGTGTTTTTAAAGTATTTAAACACATTTTCAACTCATTATTTCAAAACCCAAAATATAAACCTTCCATCCCCTCCGAAAGTTCTCTCTCTAGAAACCTCCATTGGAGAGGAAGGAGTCAAGCTTTCAAGGTCAAGTTTACAAAATTTTCAAACAATTTTCGTGGTTCTCTTCCCTAAAAGGTATGTTGGTCTTCATCCTTGAATTAGCTTCTTTCAAGGAGCTAATTTCAAAGATGATTTCAAGTATTCAAAGTTCCCAAAAAACCCTAGTTTTCAATCAATGCATGAGTTCAATTCCAAAACGATTTCAAAGGGTTTTATATGATAAATTATGAATAGAATGTCGAATTAATTATGAATTAAGATGATTTCTCCCTTTAACTTATGTTTTCCCCCCAATTCTTAAGTTGTGAATTGTGATTGTGAATTGATTGATCATGAAAGTATGTTGAACTGCTTATGTTTATATTGAATTAGTTGTTAAAACATTTCAATTTCCCTATCTATTGTAGTAGCTTATATTTATGGGTTGATGTTGGTTCATAGCCTTGTAAGGCAAGTTCATGAAGGATCTATGTATGATTATGATGTGAAGTATACGTCTGTGATCTTAATGAATGTGTTATAATCATGTTTAGAATGTATTTGTGTGGTTATTGAAAGTATATTCTCAATTAACACTTATGAATGATGAGGTTATATGTGAAAGGTTAGTCTTACAAACACACACACTCATGAATGACTAATGAATGAAGTTCTATATTTATCTTAATGGTGAAATATTAATTGAAAGGCTATTCTCAATTATACTCTAATGAATGATAATGACATGTTGTGAAAGGACTTTCTCACAATATGGGGATTCTTAGGTGAAAGGCTATTCTCATCTAGGAATCTATGAGCTATCCAATGAATGAATGTTGGGATGGGATGGATGCTTATCCGTGAGTTGAGGCGGAGTATATAGTAACAATCCCTATATCCCATTTTAATGAATGTTGGGTTTGAGATGGATGCTCATCCGTGAGTTGAGACGGGGTATCTAGTAACAATCTATTATCCCATAATGAACTAAAGTAATGAATATTAAGTACTCTGTGGGAAATAATGCTAAGCACCGAGTGGATATGCTTTGAGATGGGTGCTCATTTGTGAGTTGAGGCGAGGTACCTAGTAGCAATCTTTTGAGATGGATGCTTATCCGTGAGTTGAAACGGGGTATCTAGTAGCAATCTCCCAATCGCATAAACTATATGGCCACATAGGTCTACCTAGTGGATCCACTTAAGCTAAAATCAATGGTCCTACCTTAGGCAAGTAGGAATCCCTTATCTGGTGAGGGTGACATCGGGATTCCATGAATTTCTCACATGGTCTATGTCGGTTAAGGCTTACCCCCACAAAGAATGTTAAAGAACTGTGGCTTCTCAAGAATGCACTACTTAGTGTTGGTGGTAGTGTGGGATTCCATTCTTGCATGGCACAAGTAGGCTTTGAGAGTAGTCATTGTGTGTTCCTTTATGATGTAACGTTAAATGAAATGAATGTGCTCTTATGATAATGCTAAGGAGAATGTTGATTTAATGTCTAATGAATGATAAAGGTTTTCTTAATGAAGCTAATGAAGAATGTTTTTTTATGTGCTTAATGAGATGATGTATGCTTTACTTAGATTGTATTATGAGTTACTTCCTTGTTATGACTTATTGAGTATGAATGTTCCTTGTCTATGGTGGCTCCAAAGGAGTACTTAGTTTGAGTAGTAGTATGGGATGCTACTCATACAATGCACATGTAGGGGCGGACCCATGTATTTAGTTATGGGTGCTCGAGCACCCATTTACCTCGACGGAAATTTTATATATCTATATAGATAATGCTAAAAAAGTGTTCACACCTTTCATACCTTCATTTACATTTACTTTAGGGAAATATTGCAATAACCGACATAGATCATGAGAGCTACATGGAATCCGGTTTTCTACTCTCACACCGAAAAGAGAGGGTTAACACCTGCCTAAGGTGTAACTATTAGTACATAGCTATCTAGGTGGATCCACTAAGCTAGAGTCCTATGTGGGCACATAGTTCAGGATCAAGGAGATTGCTTCTACAAACCCTAACTTACTAAACGTGGGGGTTTCCATTTCCTGAGACAACACATACAGTGGGTATTCCAGACTTGCTAAACGTGAGGAAACCCATGTGGGCAGCCGGACTTACTAAACGTGAGACCCCCATCTCATTTACATGCCCTTTTGGTGCTAAGCATCTAATTCCCTTTAGTAATCATCTTTAGTCATCACATAAGTTCGCATTGGCCTTTACTAGACTCTTATGTAGACATCTTAGCATAATAGCTCATATGTGTTCATAAGTGAGTAACAATCCTTTCACTTTAGAAATACTTAGCAAGTGAGTAAACCTTTCACTTTACATTACATTATAATCTTGAGAACTACCTTTTAATCATATAGCAATCATACCATAACATATATACATACTTCATAGCTAATTCAAGTGTAGAGGGTTAAGGATGAGGAAACTAGGTCATCACACCACAACAACATATTAGGTATAACATCATTACAATCAAGTAATTCACCTTTCATACTTGAGTTCAAAGAAGAACCAACCTTCATACCTTCTTTCCCTTCATGGGACATTCATACTTCAATTACCAAGCAATTCATAACCAATACATAACACAAGGTAATTCATGACATAATCAACATCAATATAAGCAATTGGCATATTCCCTTCATAGTTTTCAAGGCTTCATTAAAAGACTCAACACTAATTTCATGGAAATTATACATATCCTAGGGTAGAATCATCATACAAACATGAATTACATAACATCACATTCAATTCATAGCCTTCAATTGATATCCAACACAAACTAGGGTTAGAATTAGGAAAAGAAGGAAAAACATGGTTCTCATGGGGAATTCTTCAAGACACCACCAATACAACATAAATTCATCCATAATTATTCATATAACATTAATCAAAGTCAATTTATAACATCAATTTCACTTTAGAAAGAAGACCCACCTTTTTGAATTGAAACCTAGAAATTGGAGATTTTGAAATTCATATTGAAGGGGCCTCTTGGGGAAAGGAATCCCAAGAGTGATAAGAAACCATAACTTATTAAAGAATTAACCACAAAAATCCGAGTTGAAACCTTGGATAGTAGGTCATCTTCTTGAAGCTCCAATGTTCTTCAATGGAGTTCTTGAGAAGAGAGAGAGAGAGTAAAGAGAAGGAAGAACTTTAGGTTTTGATCTTTGGGGTTTTGTGTTTGAGTGATAAAAGTGAGGTAAATTGACTTAAAAATGATTATATACACGTCCCCTAAAGTACCCTAAATACCCCTCACTTAGTTGGACTCTTTAATAAAGTAAAAATCAATTTCTGAATTTCTTCATTTTCATCGCGGAGCAAGTCCGCGACGTAAAGTTGTTCCCTAAAGATATTTGGAATTAAATTTCGAGACAGTAGAGTCCGCGACACGACCGCATCGTGAACTAAATTTTTGATCCTTGAGGGAGCTAGTCCGCGACGCGGACCTATTCCCTCCAAGTGCAATTTGCAAGCTGCCTTGGCAGCTTGCTTGGCAAAGGTTAGGGTCCTCCTCGGGGTCCCTTAAGGTGGCACTGGGGCATCTTATTTGAAATTTTTGGCCCTATCAATATATATTTTCCTAATTTAAACCTTTTTACAACATTATACCATCATACGACACTCCCGAACCTGCCCAAAACCTAAGGACGCACTAGAACACATTCTACTCTAGTTTCCGGAAGTCGTGGTCGTTTCTTGACATTTAGACTTTTACTCTTCCAAACCAAGTCAATTACATTAATTTATGTTTAGAGACATCATTTTAACTATTTTTAAGTCATTATTCACAAGGTGAGGCTCTAACTTAAGTCATAGAATTTCTGGGGTGTTACAATATCCCCCCCTTAGGAACATTCGTCCCCGAATGTCACTTGGACTTCTTTCTAGGGAGACAATGACACAAACTAGCAGCACAACAACCAGTCACATCAACAATATCATATCATCATATCATATAGGAATTTAATCCACAACATCACTATGATCAAAACACTTTACTTCACATAAGTATAGGAGGAACTACCTTCTCCATATTCAATAAGCATCAACATATATATTAAACAATCAACAAGACATTTCTTTAACAAGACAGCATCAAGCATGCTAATTACAACTCTCATGAAGACAACATCACACAATCTATGGGTGCAATTTCAACCATGAGTAACAAAATTCATGAAAACTCAAAATACAACTTAAGCATGAATTTTCACAAAAATATGCACATACAAGAAAATCATGTCATAATCATCAACACACATGATTTTCAATTTATAGCAAATTCAGAGAGACTATTAAGCTCAACTTTGGCTAGAAGTAGGAGGAAAAAGATGAGGGTAGCAGGACTTCATGTCGGCCTCGGCCTCCCATGTTGCACCCTCAACTAGGTGGTTTTTACATAGGACTTTTACGGAGGCAACCTCTTTATTCCTCAACTTCTTAACTTGACAATCTAAGATTTCGACCGGAACCTCCTCATAATAAAGGTTATCATTCACCCCAAAACCTTCTAGAGGGAGAATGGACACCAGGTCACATATACACTTCTTTAACAGAGAAATATGGAACACCGAGTGAATCGGGGCCAATTCGATGGGCAATTTCAACTCATAAGCGACCTTTTCGACACACTTCAAGATTTCATAAGGCCCAACATACCGGGGGCTAAGTTTCCCCTTCTTACCAAACCTTATCACCCCTTTCATGGGTGAGATCTTCAAGTTGACCCAATCACCTACTTCAAATTCAAGATCCCTCTTTCTATTATCAGCATCGGACTTTTGCCAACTATGAGCCATTTTCAACCTATCCCTTATAAGTCGAGCTTTTTCCGTAGCCTCATAGATTACCTCGAGACCAAGAAGAGCAAATTCACCCACTTCAAACAACCCAACCGGAGATCGACACCTTCTACCATAAAGTGCTTCAAAGGGTGCCATAGCAATACTCGAGTGGTAGCTATTGTTGTAGGAAAATTCTGTCAAAGGTAGGTGGTCATCCCAATTACCTTTGAAGTCAATGACACACGCTCTCAACATGTCCTCTAGGGTTTGGATGGTGCATTCCGCTTGAACATCCGTTTGAGGGTGAAATGCGGTACTAAGTTTCACTTGAGTACCAAATCCACTTTGTAAGACCTCCAAAAAAGGGAAGTAAATTGGGCACCTCTATCCGAAATGATCGACAATGGAGCCCCATGCAACTTCACAATCTCCTTAATGTACAATTTAGCATAATCTTCCGCCGAATAAGAAACCTTGATGGGAAGGAAATGGGTTGATTTAGTCAATTTATCCACAATGACCAACCTACCACGAAGTCTATATTGACCTCTTCCCACTTCCAAGTAGGGGTATCAATATCTTGAGTTAGACCTCCCGGTCCTTGGTGCTCGGCTTTGACTTGTTGGCAATTTGAGCACTAGCCACAAAATTTGTTATGTCTCTTTTGATTTTGTTCCACCATTAAATCTCACGTAAGTCACAATACATTTTGGTGACTCCCGGATAGATGGAGTATCGGGACCCATGGGCCTCCTCTAATATTGTCTCTCTTAGGCCATCCACATCCGATACACATAACCTCCCTTGGTGCCTAAGCACCCCATCTTTTCCTTGAGAGAAAGTTTCTATTGCTTTGTTGAGAACCGACTCTTTTAGTTCCATCAAAATAGGGTTAAGATATTGCTTAGACTTCACGTCAACCACAACCGATGACTCGGAATTATGATGGACCATGACACCTCCTTTTGAGGAATCTTCAAGTTGGACACCCAACCGGGCTAGCCTATGTACATCATGCGCTAACTCCATAATCTCTTCTTCCACATGTGACACACTACCCATAGATACACGACTCAAAGCATCTGCAACCACATTTGCTTTTCCGGGGTGGTAAAGGACACTCATATCATAATCTTTTAAGAGTTCCAATCACTTCCTTTGTCAGAGATTCAACTTTTTTTGGCTAAAAACATATTGAATACTCTTGTGGTCGGTACACACATCCACATGTACCCCATAGAGATAGTGTCTCCACATCTTTAAAGCATAGACTACGGCCGCTAGCTCAAGGCAATGAGTTGGATAATTATTCTTATGCACCTTGTGTTGTCTCGAGGCATAAGCTACAACCTTACCATGCTGCATGAGGACACAACCAAAACCCACTCGGGAAGCGTCACAATATACTACAAACCCTTTGGTGCCCTCTGGTAAGGTCAAAACCGAAGCGGAGGTGAGCTTATCTTCCAATAATTGGAAGCTCTTTTCACAAGATTCTGACCATTCAAACTTGGACTTCTTTTGAGTTAAGGCCATTACTGGAGATGCAATAGATGAAAATCCCTCAACAAGCCTTCGGTAGTAACCGGCCAAACCCAAAAAGCTTCGAATATCGGAAGGACTCAAAGGTCTAGGCCAACTTTTGACTGCATCGATTTTCTTTAGATCAACTTCTATACCCTCACTAGAAACAATGTGACGAAGGAAAGCAACCGATCTTAGCCAAAACTCGCACTTGCTAAACATAGCATAGAGTTGGTGATCTTTGAGGACTTGCAATACTATCCTCAAATGATTCATGTGATCATCCTCTTTTAGAGTATATCAAGATGTCATCAATAAAGACAGTAGCAAATGAGTCCAGATAATTTCTAAACACACGATTCATAAGGTCCATGAAAGCCACCGGGGCATTTGTAAGACCAAAGGACATCACTAAGAACTCAAAATGACCATATCTTGTTCGGAAGGCTGTTTTCGGAACATCAACCCCTCTCACCCTAAGTTGGTGATAACCCGACCTCAAATCAATTTTTAAAAAGTAACTCGCTCCTTGAAGTTGATCAAATAAGTCATTAATCCTAGGGAGTGGATACTTGTTCTTAATGGTCACCTTATTTAATTGTCGGTAATCAATACACATACGAAGAGATCCATCCTTTTTCTTTACAAATAACGCAGGTGCACCCCAATGAGATATATTAGGTTGGATGAAACCATTATCCAACAAATCTTTGAGTTGAGCTTTTAATTCCTTCAACTTTGCCGGGGCCATCCGATAAGGAGGGATTGAAATGGGTTGTGTATCCGGTAATAAATCTATGCCAAAATCTATTTCCCGTTCGGGAGGAATCCCGGGTAAGTCATCAGGAAAGACTTCTGGAAAATCCTTCACTACGGGGACCAACTCCAAAGGAGGAATCTAGGACTCAAGATCCTTGACCTTCACAATATGGTAGACACAACCCTTAGAAATCAACTTACAAGTTTTTAGACATGAAATGATCCTTCCCCTAGGAACGAAATTTCCTCCCTTCCATTCTAAAATGGGTTCATTAGGAAATTGAAACTTCACTATTCGAATCCTACAATATATGGACGCAAAACAAGCATGAAGCCAATCCATCCCCAATATAACATCAAAGTCTAACATATCAAGTTCCACCAAATCAACAAAAGTGATTTTATTGGGCAGGGATATGGGACAACCCCTATAAACTCTTTTAGCAACTATGGAATCACCCACTAGTGTAGAAATCGAAAAGGATTCATCTAAGACATCGGGAAGCATATCAAACTTTATAGCCACTAAAAGGGTTACAAAAGACAAAGTGGCACCAGGATCTAACAATGCAAAAACATTAATTGAAAATACTTGTAGCATACTGGTCACAACATCTGGAGAGCTCTCTTGATCACCCGGGATTGGAGAGCATAGAAGCGAATCTTCTTAGGAGCATCGGGATTTGGGCCACTTGCTTGTGCTTGAGCATTTTCCCTTCCTTGAGCCTTTAGCATAAGGCATCCCCTCCTCATGTGGCCACTGTTACCACAACTATAGCAATTACCTGTGCCAACTAGGCACTTGCCTTCATGTTTTCGACCACACTTTGTACAAATAGGCTTCTCAACATCAGGACCACCACCTCTTGCTTCTTAAGGCTTGGGGGTAGACACTTTACCTTTGTTGACCCTTGGAGTGTTAGGAGGACCTTGGTTGGAAACCTTATTTTTGAACTTTGGCTTATCTTGGATTTCAAACTAACCTTAGAAGAATTTCCTTCATCGGCCCTTGACCTCTTCAATTCTCTACCAACTTGCTTAAGCTTTTGCTCCTCAATTTGTTCGGCATGAACCATAAGACGAGAAATGTCCATGCTTGGGATTAGCATGGCCGACCTACAATCATTAACCACAAGATCGGATACCCCCATAACAAATTTGTTCATTGTAGCTCTAGAGTCCGACACCAAAGTAGGAGTATGCTTGGACAATTGAGTGAACTTGAGGCCATACTCCTTCACACTCATACCCCCTTGATGGAGGTTGATGAATTCTTGCATTTTTCTCTCCCTTAGTTCCAATGGGAAAAACCTATCAAAAAAAGCCGTCTTGAATGTAGCCCATCTTATCGGACCCTCTCTAATAGGTCTCCCATCTTTCCATTATTCATACCACACTTGTGCCACATCTTTGAGTTGATAGGCGGCTAACTCCGCCTTTTCTTGAGAAGACACATCCATAGCCTCTAGAACCTTAAACATTTCATCAATGGACCCTTGTGGATCCTCTTCCACTTTGGAGCCAAAGAAAGTAGGGGGATTCATCATTGTGAAATCCCTTATCCTGGAAGCAGCAGTGCTAACATTGGGGTTCACTTGCACCCTAGCACCCCTAGCAACTTGAGTGGCCAACACTTGAGTCAAATTATGAATAGCCGACCTTATCTCAACATTAGACATAGCCCCTTCCTCACCGGCCCTTCTTGCATTGTTCCTTCTTGTATGCATTGCCTATAAGCACAAGAGAAGGATTAGAAGAAAAGGACTAAATAGAGTTAAGACTCTTAGGCACGACTATGGAATAACAAAAGAGTGAAAGTTCCTAAGCATATCGTAGCCTCTCATTCATAAGTGTGGCGCGCTTCACACCCATGAACAAGACTCTACTCGACTTGGTATCTTGTGACATAAATCCTACATTATTCTCAATCTTATGCTCTGATACCAAGTTTGTAACGACCCGAGAGCACTCCCTAGTCGTTACCGGCGTATTCGACCTCAAAGAGGTCTTATAAAAGCCCTTAGCATTTGTCATAGCATGTATCATAGAATAAAATCACGGAAAATTTAAAACTTTTACTTTGGAAGTTCAACTTCACTTCATATATGAAAAACAGAATATAACTTCGTCACAATGTACCATCTAGACATAGAAGTATCGAAAATGGGACTTAGCCCTTACATCAATAAGAACTATTGAAATAGGAAAGTACAACAATGCCTTTCAACATAAGCAAAGAATTAAACATAGAAGCTAGATCATAGGGTCTTGTCCTCGAACTTGAGGACTCACCAACTTAGGGAAGCAACTCCAACTGTCTTGAGAAGTAAGCTTGAATCCTCAACGGCCCGAACCTAAATGTTTGGGGAAAAGGGAGAAAATATGGGTTAGTACAACACACGTACTAAGTATGGCTACTATGCTTAAAAACCATTGAAACATGCATAAAAGGACATTTAGTCAAAACATGCTTTTTACCAAGTAA
>JAJOOH010003502.1:0-40786 GCA_029582605.1 Solanum gracilifrons | reverse complement strand
CCCCCCCCCCCCCCCCCCCCCCCCCTCCCAAATAAAATTTAGGTCTACCCCACCAAACTCTCCCTTCCCAATTTTTTTTCTCATTTTGTGTTAGATATGTACATATGTTTTTAAGCTACTTGTCGCAAGAGTTTTTTAAAAATAAAATTTTCATTTCTATTATATTTGATATGCAAGTAGAAAAAAAAATATTTTCCTAAAAACAATATGTATGTGTGTAATACAAAACAAGAAAAATGTAAAAAAAAAAAAAAATGAGAGTGAAGGATTAGATGGGGTGGGATAGAATTTTTTTATCTTTTTCAATAATAAAAGTAATATTTAAAAAAATTGGGAAGGAGTGGATAGTTTGGAGGGGGGGGGAGGGGTTGAAGTAAGATTTTTATATAAAAGATATTAAAAAAATGTATTTAAAAAATATATATTTGGGGTGAGGGGTGAGTGGGATAAGAAAAGGAGTATAATTTAGATGTGTTTTTGATATTTCACTCAATGTTTATTGAACTTTTTTTCCTTCATTAAAAGACTCTATAATAAACAAAATGATCATTTACTATTTTTCTTAAATATTTATCATTTAATTATCATCCTAATATTTAGGACTATAAAATTAACTAAAGTTATAGTTATTAAATTTTTACTTTTTTATAATATGTAAGAACTTATATTATTTAAAATACTACATTGACTAAAATTTCACTTCTTAAATCTTTCTTTATTTAAACTATATTAATATTAAGACTTTGAAATCACTATTTTAATATTACATAAATTTTATTTAAATTATGAAAAATAAAATTAATTAATAATTAAAAATTAAAAATATAAAAAAGTTCATTTTTTAAAAAACTACTTTTTAATCTTTTTTAGTATGAAATTTTTATCATTTAGATAAATATGACATTTGTTTTAACATCGATTGTTATTTTTTCATGATTTTGTTCTTTTCATGGTGGCCTCCTAAAATTGACACAATGTTTCATTTAGACACTTTAATTAGGTAATGTTCATTTTAGACACCTCATATAGATCTCAATGTATCATTTTGACATTTTTTGGTTACATGACATAATGAATGTGATACCCTCATTGACCAGTGTGTGAAATGCTTCTTTAATCAATTTTTAATTATTTTTTTCTTCTTCTTTTTCATTTTCAGCCACCATTTTGCCCAAGTTAAATTTCATCCATTGTGAATGAAGACTTAAGCAAAATGATGAAAAATGTTTATAAAATTTAAGAATAAATCTATTTAAATATTAAAATATTCATGAATTTTTTTGGAAGAATTTAATATTTGCAAGGAAGTAAATTCAAGAAGACTGATAAAAAGTTATCTTGATAAAAGTGAATTTCTTCAAACTAGGCATGAAAATTTCTTTGAACTAGCAAAAATCTTTCATTAACTATCAAGCTACTTAATTGGCCAAAAAAGAAGGAAAAAAGTGATTACGATATTATTATTTTTTTGGTAAAATAAAAAATTTCACCAAGGTGCGCATATTTAGTGAAGATTTGGTGGGCGTGTAGTGGTTTGGGGTGTGTGTGTGTGGAGGGGGGGGGGGTTCTTTTATTGATTTAAATTTTATTTTATTTTGTAATTATTTGGGCAAAAATCTCAGGTGCCATTAATTTATTGGTTAGTTAAAAATTATTTTTCTCCCAAATGACAAATGTGGTCATTTAATTTGTCACTTTACATGTCATTCTCAAGTATAATACACATATTATTAATATTAAAAAAACATCAAATTAATACAACGGAATTAGACATAAGGGGTTTAAAATGAACAAACTCATTGGTGCCAACTTTAGAGGGCCACCAATGAATTCCGCCTAATTTTATTAATTAATCGTGAGACAGTTGTAATGCTCGTATACAAATTAGAGGCAAACCCAGTACTTTTTAGGAAAGTGGCCGTTGTAATGTTGGTAATTACTAATTAGACAGATAATTAGTACTAATACAAAATATTAACCAAATATAGAGATGAGTTAAGAAAACTAGCCGTTGGAGTCACCACTCTGAATAGGAAAATAGGTCATTTTCTGAAAACCATAACGTTCCAATCTTATCAGTTATCATCTTCTATAACCACTTTACATTTTTTCATACTACAAAATTGAAACAAAGACATCTTCTTTTGGTTTTAAGAACCGAGTAAATTAGTGAAGAAATAGTTGAAGAAAGAGGGTTTTTTTTCCCCCCCCTGTTTTTATAGGTAAAAGAAATGGGTGAATCTTCTTCTTCTTCTTCTTCAGCTTGTCTGGTACGATCCTTTTCTCAGCCTTCTCAAGAACGTACTGAGGTAATATCATCTTTTTTCTTAATTTTGAGCAAATGGGTCTCCGCAAATTGGATTATTTTATGCCCTTTTGCCTAAATTCAAAGTTTACTTCTTTCTTTTGTTACAATCTTCTCTTTTTTTTGTATTTGAGCTAATGGGTATTTGATGGTTTTCTACTGTTTCATAATTGAGATTATTTCTGCACATTTTCCTGTAAGGATTTATGAATTTGTTTACTGCTGAGTGAGGATTTTGAGGATATAAGCAGTAGGTTTTACTTTCCCTTCTGTGATTTTTGCATCTGCAATACAGACACTATCTATTTACTGGTCCAAATGGAATTAGGGGATTCATACTGTCAATTCCAACTTGTTTGGCATTGAGGTGTAGTTGTTGTTCTTGTCATTGGTGGTGTTATCGTCAAGTCTTTATGTTCTCTTTGGTCCCTAGAAGTAGGGCTTATCTTTTTGTGTTTTGCTCCAGCAGAAGCATAGTTGCTGTTTGCTTTAGGATTGTGGTGTTTTTCATAGTTTATGAGTTATTTAAACTGACTTAGTCATGGAAGTAGATCTCAATTGTTGTTTTCCGTAAGCATGTTGGGGAATATGAATTTACGGATTGGAAAATGATTGAGCTATGGGGTAAGTTTCTCATTTAGAAGCTGAGCTGGAAACTTTCTCATTACAGGGAGACCCTTTATTACGTGCATTATCAACATCAGTATCATTTGGAAGATTTATGTCTGAATCGCTGGACTGGGAGAAGTGGTCCTCATTTACTCATAATCGGTATCTTGAGGAAGTTGGGAAGTATGCAAAGCCTGGGTCGGTTGCTGAGAAGAAAGCTTACTTCGAGGCTCAACACAAAAAAGCAGCTGCTAAAAAAGCTGCATTATTGCTAGAGCAACAAAATGCAGCAGTTGATGAGTCATCTGATCTGAATGTGACTAATCAAAACAATAATCATTCCACAGTGAACTCTGAATTGACAGAGCCTAGCAGTTGTGTGGGTATTGAAGAAACACAAAGAGAAGAGGGAGAGTTGAATGTGACAACTCATATTATTGATATGGAATCAGAGCTCACTGAGAATGGCAGCTATGAGGGCACTGAGGAAGCACTGGGAGATCAGGGTCATTTGAATGTGACAAATCCAAGTGTTGATAATTGCACAATGCTCTTTCAGTTGCCAGAGAATAGCAGCCATATGGGTATTGAAGAAGTGCAGGGAAATGAGGGGGATAATACAACATGTGGCAGCTACCCTATTCATGAAGAAATTAACTTGGAAACTACTGGAACTGAAAACTCTATCGAACAATCTTATCCAGTAGAGAATGAACTCAAGTCACTGAATCAGCCGGAAAATGTTGTTGTTGAGGTAAGTGAGAATGTAGCGCAACTGAAGGAGAAGAAGCAAACAAAGGTTTGTACCATTACCTGATTTATTATTCTCTCTTTGTTGCTAAAGTGAGATTCTTGCTTTTTTCTAATTGAACATGCTTCAATTATGCAGAATGCCGCTATGGTGGGAGACACCGTGCTGTCAATGAAGAAGAAACCAAAGAAACCATTAACCTTAACGACTAGATTGACAACCAAGAATGAATCATCAAAGTTCAAATCTCAAGTCAAACCGGTGACAGCTCTGCAACCTATAGTGACTGATAAATCTGCTCCAACTAGTAGAAACAACGGAAAAGTCATGACTGACAAAAAGAAGTCAAATCCAAAATCTCGTCAGATGTCAATCAAGTTTTTTTCTCACAGAGAGGAAACAAAGAAACCAATGTCTCCTATTCTTGAGAAGATAGTGAATTCAAGATTTGTAAGATCCATCACCAAAACATCTAGAGACAGCAAAATTCAACAGACTTCAACTCTGGTGCATTAATTGATCTTTGTACTTAATTTCTCCTGCATAGGTTGCTTTTCTGTTATCAACTTAACTCTTTTCTGCCAAATGCAGGCATCGGTGAGTGGGATATCAAAGTGTCCTTTTGAAGCCCCTCAACGAGCAAATAAAAGGTAAATGTATTGTACTGTTTTAGAACTGAAAGAGCATATTCATGAAGACAAGACAGAGCCTTCAATGTTTTTCCAGAAGCTGACTTTCTTTATTGATGAAGCTCTCAATGTGAATCAGTTATCTAAACCTTTTACTGAATGGAACAAGCTCTTTGCTTGCAGGGATAGAACGAAGCTTGACCAATCATTGTGTAGAAGCAGGAAAGAAGAGGGTGAATCGGTATCACAATCAGGGTGAGATCTTATGGCATCTCATATTTTGTTTGGGAATATGTGGTTGTTAATTTTAGTTTGATAAGGACTTTCTGATATCTATGGAGGAAAGAATGTTAAGTGAGATTTGTGTTGTTTATATGCATGGTCTACAAGCTGTGGCTTTAATAAAGGTTCCAGTTCTCCAATATACGCCTTTCTGCAATATGCAATGTATTAGTTCTTAAGTGAAGAAAGTAGAGGCAAATAAAGGTCATGTTTTGTCTTACAAGTTAGTTAGGACATTTTGACTCAAGCTTTTTACCTTTTGGAGCAGAAATCTCAAATCAATAAACAAGCATGGAAATGTAGCATGTTCTTCCCCTACTGTATTTTCTCCGTTCAGCTTAAGGAGTGAAGAAAGAGCAGCAAAGCGAAGAGAGGTACATGAAGAGCAAATCAACGTCTATGTTTATGTTCCTTTTTTCATCTGTTGAATCTGATTATTCACTTGTAATCTGTTGCACTTCAGTTCTTTCAGAAGCTAGAACAAAAACTGAACACAAAGGAGGCAGAAGAAGAGCAGCAACAAGCAAAACCAAAGGTTATTCGCATCACTTCATTTCTAGAGGCTATATATGTACTCAGATCGATAAGACTACACATTTGTTAACTAATGGGCGGAATTGTTCTCATGTGCTTGAGCATGGAAGAAATTGAATTTCTTTTTTAAGGGAGTTGATTTCTCATTTTACAGGCAAACACCACCAGTAGTTCTAAAGTGCTTATATCAAGAGCTAAACCAAATCCAAGAATTCATCATGAAAGAGAATCATCTAGTAATCAAATGAAGAAGGTAATTTAGCAACAACATTGTTGGCGGAACTGGTATCATGTTCATGAACAGGGAACAAGGATTAAATTTCACTTGGCTGTATACTAAGGAAGGAGAGTTGTCTCGTCTTGCAGGGAAAAGCCACCAGTAGTTCTAAAGTGCTTATATCAGGAGCTAAACCAGATCCAAGCATTCATCAGGAAAGAGAATCATATAGTAATCGAATGAAGATGGTACTATTCTCTTTTCCCTTGATGAGCTAGTTGTTACCATTAACAGCAATCATGTTATGAGCAGGAAAGAAGAATGAATTTTATTTGGCACTCATTGGCAGTATACTTATGTAGGAGAATTGTCTCGTTTTGTAGGAGAAAACCACTAGTAGTTCCAAAGTGCTTACAGCAAGAGCTAAACCAAATACAAGCATTCATCAGGAAAGAGAATTATCAAGTAATCAGATGAAGAAGGTACTCTTCTCTTTTCCATTGACAAGCTAGTTGTTGCCCTTAGTTGCGAGGTTGTTGAATCAATGAGGCTGAATCACACTCATGTGCCAAAACAGGGAAGAAGATTTAATTTCTTTTGTCTGTGTTAGAATGTCTAATTGAAATGTACATGTCTAGAGTCATACATGTCTAGGTTGATTGTACTGGAATATGGAAAATCATACCAAATTTAACATAGCCTAAGATTCGTATGTAAGGAGTAGAGCACCTCTTGTACATTATTAATCAAGTCATGAGAATTCTATTTCCACTGGTATCAGAGCTTCTAAGATCTTGGTAGAGACTTAAATTGCTGTCCACAGGCAGTACCGGCCAACATTATACTGCATGCTGAGCCAATGCAATCTTCTTTTGTTCTTCCTTTTGGTGCCCGAAGATGCTCCTCTATCCGGCAACCGGTGGTCCAATCTCTGGATGACCGTTAAGGCACCGCTCCTCTAGGATCATTTAACCACCCTTCTCTTTATGGCGATGATGTTATTTTACTTTTTATGTGACCAACCCGTTCCTCTAAATCTTGAATTCTTGTCATTGTTCTACTATTTCAAGTTACGTCGATAATATTTCTGCATATTTGCAACATGGGTATCTCTTTCTGTGAGGTAGTACAAGAAGCACTTTTGTTTGTCGAGTAGTTTTCCAACGCCTTCCGAATGAAAAGAATTCCAAGTCTGTTCTTTTCTTTTTAGTGATTGCAAGATTTCAGTGTCAATTACTTGTGTGTTTTCTCAAAATAAGCAAACTCAACTTGATTTTTTCTCTTTGAGTTTGAAGAGAACATGTTAGAATGTCAAGTGAATATATTTCTATATACATACACGTCTAGATTCATTGTTCTTGAATAGAGAAAATCGTACAGAAATCTTACATAGCCTCAGATCAAATCAATGAGAAGTTATTCTATTTTCACAACAATATGCTAAGAAAGGATTACACCTCTTGCATTCCTGCTTTGAAAACATTCCTTTTGAGTCAAGGGTCTACTAGAAACAGCCTCTCTACCTCACAAAGGTAGGGGTAAGGTTTGCATACATCCTACCCTATGTAGACCTCACTTGTGTTATTACGCAGGGTATGTTGTTGTTGTTGATGTTGTTGTAATATGCTAAGGAAGGAGAGGTGTCTCATTTTGCAGGAAAAAGCCACTACTAGTTCTAAAGTACTTACAACAAGAGCTAAACCAAATGTGATTCATCAATCAAGAGCTGAATCAAATACAAGCATTCATCATGAAAGAGAATCATCAAATATTGTGCTTAATCATCAATCAAGAGATGAATTAAATGCAAGCATTCATCGTGAAAGAGAATCATCAAATATTGCGCTTAATCATCAATCAAGAGATGAATTAAATGCAAGCATTCATCGTGAAAGAGAATCATTAAGTAATCAAATGAAGAAGGTACTTTCTGTTTCCATTGATAGAGATTTGCTTCCTATTAGACGTGTCACTTGCTGAAGTTCAATGTGAAGGACACTAGATAAAGTTCTTGTATGCTGCTAAATAAATGGTTCTCACCTTTATCTATTTTTGTGGCTTGCAGATGCCGCGACAACCTTGCTCACCTAAATACAATGGGAAGCCAGTGCCAGAAGTCCTAGACATCAAACCTCGACAGCCTTGGAGGCTTTCAGGGAAGCCTGAGGGAACAAAAGATGTTAAAAGGGAAAACAACCTTCCAAGGCCTTCAGGGAAGACTGAGGGATCAAAAGATGCTAAGAGGGAAAACAACCTTCCAAATCATTTCCCAGTGAAAGGTAGATCAGACAATCCCAAGTCATTTATCTGTGAGAGTATGTTGGAAAATGCTTCTCCAAATATCCTAGTTTAAGACAGACTGCTGCTGAGATCCATAAAGAGAGCATTTTCCCAACATTTAACGAAATGCTGCTGCTTTTCAGTTTTGAAGTTTCAGGGGCCACAAATGTGTGCATACAATACAGGCTGTTAAGACATTGCTTCAAATGTCTAATACAATAGGGCGTCTAGTTTGTGTTTCTACTCGAGTGGTGAAATTCTGCATGTTTCCATATATCAATATTTCCTATTGACACAACAACGGAATGTATTATATGAACTATTGGGTCTTGTCTGAATTTGTAAACTTCAACGATATTCCTATATATGCAACTAGTACAGAATAATATTTCTCCCAAGAGTTTGTGACAGAACCAAACTCCAGCAGTTTCCTTTGAAATCTTGTAAAGCATCATGGTAAGTCATATATGCAAGCATTGATTTTCTGCAGAGTTAGTGAAGCAGTTTCCCTTTCAGATCTGTAGTAACAATTTGCAAAAGTCCCTTTTTGGTAATATAACAATTTTCATAGGGATTATTAGTATTGCAGCTTGATAGTTGCAACTCATGGCCACACAAGGGTTGAGCACATTTGCATGTTAGCCCTTACTAAATACTTGCAGATAATTAAGCATGCTTTGACTAGTAAGTTGTTCAAGAAGCTTACTTATTGTGCTAAAAATTTACCAATGCACTCAAATACATTTTTGTGAAGATGATCTTTCACCAAAGTCAAGCTAAGCTACCCCCTACCCCCCCCCCCCTCCACCCCATGAGAAGCTATGCATCACATTACCAGTTGTTGATGAGCAATGCAATGCATATATTGTCTACCATCTAAAGCTTCCCATGGGATAAAGGTTAGACTATGAACAGACCTTGGTCCATCACATTACCTTCCAATGAATCAATTGGATACTCATAATCAAACCTCAATGTATCATACAAGTATGTTGGAACTCCAGAAATGGGTTGTGGATCATTGTAGTCAAATTGTTCAATGTTCGGAAGACCATTATTAGCTAGAAAACATTCCCCTTGAACAGAAGCACCAAAAATCTCCTCACCTACAGATGCAACAATTGAACCACTTCTCAAAGTTAGATTTCCCAGGCTTGATTGTGGACCATTGACTACATTGTGACTCGTTGCTCTCCATGTAGTACTTGGCATTTGCTCAAGAGTATGAAAATTTGTTTGTTGATGGCTCACAGGTTGAAACAAGTTAACATTACTTTCTACTGGAGAAAACTTTCCTACTCCATTTTTGGTCTTGAAGAAAGAAGGTTTATTTCTTGTATCTGGATGTCTGTCCCTTTCTTCATGAGAAGGTATATGGTTGACAAAACAAGTCACTTGTGTGCGATCAACTGGGATTTGATGAGAAACCACAGGCAGTGGCTGGTGACTTAACCCATTAGCTGACTGAAAATGTGGTTTAAAGTCTTGCTGCTTGTATTGAGGTTGTGGAGCTTCTCCAGTAGAGCAATATGGAGTGGGTACCTTAGAACTTTTTACATCAGTATTGACCAATCCAAAGGAATCCTTGAGGCCTATCTTTGAACCAGCAGTCTGAGAATCAAAGTTATCTTCAATCACAGATTTCGGCTCAGCCGCTGGCACTGAAACAACACCCTTTACCTTGCTCTCATATACGTTGGATTTCCCATTTTGAACAATAGCTTTGTCTCCAGAAACACAAACATACTCGTCATTTGTAACATCAGTGCACACATCCACTGGATTCTGATGGCTGAGACTCGAACAAATTTCTTTAGAAGAAACATCCGGATGCTTCATCCCACCAAATGAGTCTTTAGCTTCATCTTCTTTCTGCAACCTAGTCAAGTAGAGGCGATACTTCTGCAAGAAAATGATATTGTTATGAGAACTTTTTCACCATTCAATTTATGAAACTTCAACTTTTCAAAAGCAGAGAAGACCATTCACATCAATATAGTAAAGGAGATATTTTTTCTCGAGGCTTCAAACTACTAGTCATTAAGACGACTATGAATGAAAAGTAAGGAAATCCTTTTCTTGACGTGGCATGCGTGCATTATACTTGACCTTTTAACTTGATTTCAATCTCAATAAAGCCCAAACTTTTCTTTTTTAGCTCAAACTAATGTGAATATACTTTCCATCTTTTCTTTTATTTATCTCTTCTAATCACCACAAAATATCTCATAGTTGAAATCCTATGGATCTAAAGGCAGGTACCTTTTCACTATCTGGATCTGATTTTAGGTAGGAGGCCAAGAAACAGCTTAACCAAATCTGTTAGCAAGTGAGTATATGTTGGCAACACATGCCAATATCCCTAATAAGATGCACAAGTTGTAAGAATATTTACCTGTAAGTGGCTAGCAACATTTTCTCTTGTCAACCATGGGACACCCATCAAATCAAGAATCTTCTTGGGACCAACTTCTGCCATGCATAAAAAAACATTATCACAATATCTCAAAAGAATAATTACTAGAAATATGCATAGGAACTTTGAAGATGAAGTGTAACATGAGAGTAAAAAGAAATTTTAATGAACTTACTGTCAAATCCAATATGGTTTACAGCTTTGACAAATTTCTGATGAAGATCTACAGTCCAAACTACTCTGGCTTTCTTCATGGAAGAAGAATCAACAAATCTTGAATCGGACATTTCTATTTCATCATGCTTATTCTCAAAATCTTTTCTTTTCTTTCCTGAAAGGATTTCAGCTCCATTAAGCATCCACACTTCATCATATTGGTCCAATTCATGATTTCCAACATCCCTTGCCTCCTGCATCTTTTTTCTGAGTACATGCTGCCATATGTTTCTAAGTTCTTTCATCCGTATAGGCTTTAAAAGATAATCGCATGCACCATGTTGAACACCCTTCATCACCCTGCTTGTTTCACCATCCACAGACATCACTGGAAAGGTATTTTGAAAAATCAGTGCAATTGTAATGGACAAAAGTGAAGTAGCCAATTAGTATTAGTCCAGAAAAAAACTTAGTAACTCTTAAATCAAAGAGAACTGACTTATAACAGGAAGATCCATCTCAAGTCCAACATGCTCCAAAAGCTTAAATCCATCCATGTCAGGCATGTTAACATCACTGATCACAATGTCAAATCTATCCTTTCTCTCTCGGAGCACATGCAAAGCCTCTCGTGCTAGACCACATGTCGTCACTGAAAGAAACCAGTAATAAGGTTTTCAGAAACCCAAAGATTGCAACTATAAAAATTAGAGATAAATGGATCCACTTTACGCTAACTAGTAGTCATTGATATCTTTGTTGTGCATCAAACGTCGACAATTCAAGCATACAATCTAGAAATTTTAGTGAGGCATCGGTAATTATGAGTAATTAACTCATAAGCAACAATATGCTCTCTGCCTCAGCACCAAAATAATACAATTGAAGAGATAAGACACCTGTTGGGATCTTACAGAGAATCCACATTGGCTCAAAGCAGTAAAAGTTCAGTACAAGCTATCAGTTTAAGACTGCATTTATCTCTGCAGCATCCAAACCAGAAACACGATGCACCACTAATTATAAATGACCTAACTCCTGAGTTAGAAAATAAAATTGCATAATACAAGCATGAGAATTTGTAAAACTGCTTACTCAAAGATAATCAGAAATCACCAATTGATACTAGTGGCAAAAATAAGGTGATCTTCACAAAGGGGTTTATCGCACTAACTTCACCAAATGCAACTCCAACTTAATAATCAAACCACAAAGAGCTTACAAGTTTTTCACTCAAGCATGACCTCCCATATAGACAAACTGCAGATCTCAAAGGGATAGATTTACATCCACAAAGAGGTGAAACAATTCAATGGAGCTAATAAACAAAATCTAATATTTAATAATCTGCCCAAAAATAACATCAAAGATGATTTACTTTTATTATATTTGTAGACAAAATAGGATGTCAATAATTGAGGGGTCAGTCTAAGAATCCTAAGAATTAATTTTCTTCTTCCCCCTTCTCTTTGATGCCTCCATGAGTTTGCCCCAAGAGGGAAAAAGAAGGATCATTTGAAGTAGTATTTAAACTTTGCACAACCAACAATCTACAAAAGGCTTGTTTTACTTTTTTGATCCACTCTTCCATTCTAACAATCAACATAACAGTTCTGTAGTAACTTTCCCTAAACAGTAAGGACCTTTTCACATGCACATAGAAGGCATCAAAATTCTGGAAATGAAAAAAGATCTATTACTAACTACAAATATAGCCTTAAAATCAAGCTAAGGAGATGAACTGTAGAAACTAGAGTTCAATCTTGATCATCCAACAAAGTAAAACAAATTGAGTAAAAAGGGTGTCTTTTTCAAGTGGTAAAAACAGAATTCATGCTGGAAAAATCCAAGGTTATGCAACAAAGTTGAAAAAAATGGTGTCTTTTTGCAGTGGTGAAAACAAAATTCAAGCTTGAAAATCCAAGAAACAACACAAGTGTAAAAACGGTGTCTGTTTCAAGTGGTAAAAACACAACTCAAGCTTGAAAATCCAAGATTATGCTAGGAAACAAACAAAATAAGTATAAAAAAGGTGTCCTTTTTACAAAATTGAAGCTTGAAAATCCAAGATGATTCAACAAAATCAAGAAAAGGGTGTCTTAAAAACCTTGATAAGAACACTTCTTAAGCATTTTTTCAAGAATCTTCAACCAAGTAGGATCATCATCAACAACAAGAACCCTTAAACCAGCTGGAAAAGTATCAGTTCTTGGAGAAGAAAACCCAGCACTGGTCTTACTATTCTCCATCATAAAAACAGCCAGATTCTTGGGGAAGACAGGAGTAGATCTTATTAATAATAAGTATATATATATAAATAAATAGGAGTAAACAGAAGTTATAAACTTATCAACTCTGTTTTTTTTGTTTTGGGTTTTTTATGTGTGATTTGTATGAGAGAGAGTGAGAGGGACACACTGAAAGAAAAAAAAAAGGTTTTAAAAAGGAGGATAGATGAAACTATCACTATTTGGCATTTGCCGCCGGCTACTTGTTCTCTCGTTATAACGGTTCTGTAGGACTTCGCCCCATTTGTTTCCTTCAAATATCAATTTATATAAATTAATATTTTTTGAATACTTCCAATTTCATATTAGTTTTTCATTTTCTTCTTTATATGCTTTTGAAGAAATTATAATAAGAAATGTATTTTTTATTAATTTTTCTAATTTACTCTGTTTATATACATGAATAGAAGCAAAGAAAGTTGTTTATGCTAGATTGGTGGAGAGCAAAGACTAGGAGAAGAGACGAATGGACACGGCAAGGTATAAGGTGATGAAAAAGAATGTGATAAAAATGACAACTTTTGAATGCTTGTGTGTTGAACTAGAGGACAAAGACATGAATAAGAAGTCGTACAAGTTCATCACGGCGAGAGAGAAGAAGACTTGAGAAGTGGATCAAAGATGAGGACAGTAAAATGCTAGTGGAAGAGGCACACATTAGACGAAGATGACAAGCATACTCTCATAAACTCTTGAAAGAGAAAGGGGGGGGGGAGAGAGATATCATGCTTGGTGATTTAGAGAACTTGGAGAGCTAGCAGGAATTTAGTTATTTGTAAGTGTTTTAAGTTTGAAAAGGTTAAAGGTGTTATGCGTAAGATGAGTCGGGGTATAGTGATCGAACCAAATAAAATTTTGATAGAGCTTTGAAAGAGCACAAACAAGGGGGGTTTGGAGTGGCTAACTAGATTGACTAATTTCATTTTTGAGACGGCTAAAAGTTTGGTGAATGAAGGTAGAGTAGAATGTTTTTGTTATACAAGAACAATGATAATATCCAGAACTACAACAATCACAAGGGTATTAAGTTGTTGAGTCACATCTTGAAAGTTTAGAAAAGTGTGGTGCAGATAAGAGTGAGGAAGAATGTATCCATTTTCGAGAATCAGTTTAGATTCATGTCAGGGCGTTCAACTAGTGAAGTTATTCGTAAGGAGAAAGATGCAGAAATATATATAGAAAAAGAAAAAGAAATTTGCATATAGTGTTCATTTACCTTGAAAAGAGCCTACAACAAAGCCTCGACAAATCCTTTGGCGATGTTTGTAGTCTAAAGGCGTACTGGTGAGTTGCAATAAGGAGATAAAGGACATATATAATGGAGCCAAGACTTAGATAAGACTAGTGGAAGGAGACCCTAAGCACTTTTTAGTCTAGATGGGATCGCACCAGAGGTCAGAATTGAGCTTGTTTCCATTAGTCGTGGTGATGGATAAATTAACGAGACATATTCAAGGTGAGGTTCCTTGATTTATGTTATTTGCATATGACATTATTTTGATCGAGCAGACTCGCAAAAGAGTTAATGATAGATTGGAGGTGTGGAGACAAACTCTAGAGTCTAAAGGGTTTAGGTTTAGCAGGACCAAGACAGAGTATTTGTAGTGTAAATTTTTTGATGAAACACATGAGGCAAGCGTGAAAGTGATACTTGAAACATAAGTTATCCCCAAGAGAGAAAGATTTAAGTAATTGGGATCTCTGATCCAAGTAACTGAGAGATCGACAATAATGTCACATATCGTGTGGGTGCGACATGGATGGAGTGGATGCTTGCATCTGATGTCTTAAGTGACAAGAAGGTACCACCAAAACTTAAAGGTAAGTTTTATAGCGTGGTGGTTAGACCGACTTTGTTGTATGGAGCAGAGTGTTGGTCAGTCAAGAACTCCCAAGTTCAGAAGATACATGTGGAGGGAATGAGAATGTTGATATGGATGTGCTGGAATACTAGCAACGATAAGATTAGAAATAAGAATATCCAGAACAAACCACCAAGATGAGGGAAGGGAGGCAGAAATGATATGGACATGTGAAAAAGGAAATGTGTGGAAGCCCAGTAAGGAGGTGTAAGAGGTTGGATATAGTGGGGTTGAGGAAAGGCAGAGGTAGATTGAAGAAGTACTCGGGTGAGGTTATTAGGCAGCACATGGTGCATTTTCAGCTTACCAAGGACGTGACCTTAGCTAGGATGGTATAGAGGTTGCGAATAAGGGTAGAAGTTAGTATGTAGTTGAGAGTTGTCTTATTTATAGCCTTTTCATGTCTTCGGTTGGATAAGACTTTAAAGCTTTGTGTCGGTCATAGTATTAGCATATTCATGTAGTCTTTAGTTTATGGTATCTTATATCATTTGTGGTTTACTATGTTTAGGTAATTGCACATTATTTTATAGTTACAGTTCCTTGCATATATGTCTCGTATTACTTTTCTATCAGCTATCATTTTTCTTAAATTATTACTTTAATTTGGTTGAGTCGAAGGTCTTTCGAAAACAGTTTCTCTACTTCGGAGAGGTTGTGATAAGGTCTGGGTACACTCTATCCTTCTCAGACCCCACTTTGCAGGATTTCACTGAATTTATTATTGTTGTTGTCTATTTATATACATTATCTATTAATATCAAGATTAACAATGAAGATATAACTGAAAATAAAATGAATAAGCAAATATTCAGGATAAGACGCAAATATCTTACTTTTTTTAAGGAGATTCAAGCTCACCGTGATATATAATTGGTTTAGCAGTATAATTCTTGATTTGTCCCTCTAAGATACAACAACACACAACGTCGTGCAACTCAAATAATTCAGAAGAGTCCAAAACTCCACCAAAGAAACACCTTCCTTCTTTATAAAATGAGATAAGTATTCCCTAAACCGCGTGAATTATTATCATATATATAATAAATTCGGAAAACTTACATAAATATGCTATATTTATCATTTATAGCAATAACATTTTTTCACTTGGACACTTATAATACATTTATAATACAATTTTAATACATATTACAAAGAACAATTTATAAAACACATATATTACACATTTTATTGATGGATAATACATTTATCACACATTTTAATACACTTATGTAATACATTGTGTCAATTTCTTACCAAACAAGTATAATATATTCTAAAACACTTCTAATACATCTATATTGCATGCATAATTGTCTTTTAATATATAGTGTAGATTTATCATAATATTGCTATGCATTGATATAAATAATAATAAATAAAAAATATTATTATAACCAATAATTATTTATTAAAAAGTACCCACCCAAATAATTTTTCCTACTAATTCCTTAATGTTTTATCAATTATGTATAAAATTACACAAAAACAGACAAATAAGAGCCCACATTTGAAATTAAACTAAGTGAAAACTGATGGAAGGAATCAGATGAATAAAATGTTTTATTAGAATTTATAAACCCTATCAATTATCATGATCAAGTGAATTTTCTGACGTAGTAGTTTTCAATCACATCATGGTATTGTGCATGGCTAAATTAAATTGAATTGAATTTTATTTTGGAGTGAATTAGATTAATTAAGTAAATTTTGATTAGAATAGCCAACAATGTTAGATTAGTATTTTTATTTTATTTTTTTGTCTGCTTGATCAAATTTTTAAAATCAATTTATTTTAAAAAATTCTTCCAAAAACTTAATAAAACACCTCATTTAGAATAAAATAAAAACACCTTTGCCTCTTTAAAACATGATCAAATAAGCTATTAATTAGTTATTTTCTTAAATGTGTGATTTTGTTACCTAGTTTAAGGATTTATACATTTTCTATCATACTTCTCTAAAATGTGAACTTTTTACAAGACTTACAAAAATGGAACTTTATTTTACGGATGATTTTTTTTATGTGTCTCGCACATGACCATTTGATTAGCCATATTTAAGATTCTAAATCTACTTTTATAAATTTATTTGAGTGGGTACGTATATAAAAAAATGTCACGACCCAGTCCGCCGTGATTGACACCCACACTAACCCTCAGGTGGGAGAACCATTACTACAACCCAACTAAGCAACTTAACGAAAAACTAAACATTTAAAGATACGGAAGCAGGTTTAAATGATGGATAGAAACGGAGTTCCTATAAACTCCAAAGGTTTTAAACAAACAATTGCGAAAGTCAACCCCTAGAACCTAAAAGTCATTGTACCAAAACTCTACCAATCACAAGTCTAAGGAAAGGGGGTGCAACCCCGGACCTAAACATACGAATAAATCTAACTATAGAGTCTGAGTCCGAAAAGAATGTACTAAACAATAGAGGACCCATGACAGCTTGGAAGAACTGGTTCACCCTTGAATCCAGTCTCGATCAGTGATCTCCTACTGAGGTCTGTCAGTAGCCGCCTGAAGATGTCATGTACTCAACAAAGAACGAGCAAGTGCAGTATCAGTACACAACCACACTGGACTGGTAGGATCACACGGCTACTCCAGTAAGCGAAATACAAGTAGGAAATTACAACACAGTAAACACACGTATACATAATACATAGTTCATTTAGCTTTTCAGGAGCAACATACAATTTTCCAATATCAATTACAGGTAGACATGAACATAATAATCATAAGTGTTTCTCTCATGGAACCCATACCCAAACTATTAGTGTGTCGAAACGTGACACCCGATTCAATGTATGTGTCGGAACGTGACACTCGGTCAAATATATGTGTCGGAACGTGACACCCGATCCAATATATGTGTCGAAACGTGACACCTGATCCAATGTATGTGTCGGAATGTGACACCCGATCCAATCAACACAACCACAATCACAACCACACTATAATGAATAATACATATAGTTACATGGTCAAGTAACAGTTCATGGCATGTAGTTGTTCTCACATAATCATTTCATTAGATTCGATTCACATTTCACGATTCACATACACACATGCATACAATGAAGCAATTATCGCGCATATATCACATAAACAGGAAATCAAACCATCACCTACCTCGAAACCATGCTTGAATCCTCCTAAGACACTTGATCCCTCCCTTTTCGAATTCTTTCTGATTGTTCTTGGTCTAAACACAAGTAATTAACGCAAGGATCAATACACAAGGCCTAATTTACTCGAATTATAATCAAACTATCAATCTAAGGCCAAACCCAAGATCCTAATATTCAACTAGGGCTTTTCCCACTATCAACTTCAGGCCAAAACCCTCTCCCAACGATAATTACCCAAGATTCTAAGTCCTAGGAATTGAAATACGGATTAAGGAAGTAATTTCCTTACCTCTAGCACTAGAAGTCATGGAAAACTATCAAGAATTGTCCTGGGTCGTCTCCTAGCTCTCAAGAACAAAGTTTTGCAGAAAATAACGATTTTGGGGTTTTTCCCGACTTAAGTTTGAGACTGACTCGCCATGGTGGATCACATCCCACCATAGTGGCCCCATCCTGGCGGGATTAATACTGCCCTGGCGGCTTGCACGGAGACAAAAGGTCGGTGTTTGAGTTCCAAGCTCTCATTTCACAACACACATTCAACCCGGGACGTTCTAAAACTACATTTTCATGCCAAGGTCAGTTTCAGAAGTTCTACTCTCCCGAATTCGATTTCATAAAGTCGTACGGGATCTTTAACGTCTTGGCTATCCACTCATGTGATCAAATTCATAATTAAACCCCCTATTTATTACCAGATTTCCCTAGATCTCACTTGACTCAGATTTCATCCAAGTCTGGCCTAGGCTAGAAATTTCCAAGTTACTACTCAAAAGTTTTCTGGCCCAAATTCTTTCCTCATTGCCTTTTCCGTAATGACGGAAACAGGTCATTACAATAGATACCAATTTACCCATCACTCATCCCCCGGTGATAAACTAGGAAAAATGGACTAAGGTAAGAGTAGAGAAATACCTAAATTATTGAACAACTAGGATACTTGTCTCGCATGTCCTTCTCGATTTCCTAAGTAGGTTCCTCAACTGGACGATGCTTCAATTAAACTTTCACGGACTTTATCTCCTTGGTCCTCAGCTTCCATACATCGCAATCAAGAATTGCAATCGGTTCCCCCTCATACTGAAGGTCTTTGTTTAACAGAATTGAGTCTCACTTTATGATGTAATCTCCGTCACCATGATATTTCTTCAACATGGATACATGAAACACTGGATGGAACCAGATAGGCTAGGCGGTAAAGCCAACATATAAGCCACTGACCCTACACAGTCAAGAATCTCAAATGGCCCGATGTAGCGAGGACTAAGCTTGCCCTTTTTGTCGAATCTCATCACCCCTTTCATGGGTGACACTTTTAGAAGAATTTGTTCACCAACCTAAAATGTCATGTCCCTTACCTTGCGGTCTGCATATTTTTTCTGTCGACTCTGGGCTACTAGAAGCTTAACTTAGATACTTCTCACCTTATCCTGAGCATCTTTCACCAATTCAACCCCCAAAGTTTCACATCTCCAGCCTCCAACCACCCTATGGGTGATCTATATCCCCTCCCATAAAGTGCCTCGAAGGGTGTCATGTCAATGCTAAAGTGGTAACTGTTATTGTAGAAGAACTCACACAAAGGTAAGAACTTATCACAATGCCCTCCAAAGTTAATCACATTGCCCTCAACATGTCCTCTAACATTTGAATCGTTCTCTTTGACTGCCCGTCTGTATATAGATGGAAAGTTGTGCTAAAAGCGAGTTGAGTGCCCAACTCCTCATGCAATTTTCCCCAAAACTTGGATGCAAACTGCGTACCACGGTCTGAAATGATAGAAAGGGGCACCCTATGCAGCCTCACTATCTCTTTCACATAAACCTTAGCCAACTGTTGAGCATTATAGTCTATTCTGACTAGAATGAAGTGGGTTGACTTAGTTAATCTGTCAACCACTACCCAAATGGAATCCAAGATCTTAGGAAGACCAACCACAAAATTCATAGCTATCTTCTCCCACTTTCATTCAAGGATTGATATTCGCTGAGGCAAACCTGTAGGCCTTTGGTGCTCATACTTTACCCGCTGACAGTTTTGACACTTAGCCACAACCTCAGCTATGTCTTTCTTCATGTCAGACCACCAATAAAGTCGCTTCAAGTCTCGGTACATCTTGGTCACATCCGGATAATACTGGATGGTAACATCATAATCCTTGAGTAACTCCATCCACCTTCGTTATTTGTCCTTCTGAGTGAATACATGTTGTAGACTACGATGGTCAGTAAATACCTCATACTTGACACCATAAAGGTAATGCCGCCAGATCTTAAGGGCAAACACTACCGCTACCAACTCCAAATCATGCGTCAGATAGTTTCTCTCATGCACCTTCAGCTGCCGCAATGCATAAGCTATGACATTCTTATCTTGCATCAACACAGCACCCAAATCCGAATGTGAAGCATCACAATAAATAATAAAATCTTTACCTTCTACCGACAATGCCAGAATCGGTGTTATGGTCAGAAGAGTCTTCAGCTTTTGGATGCTCTCTTCACATTTGTCAGTCCAATCGAAAGGAACTTCCTTTTGGGTCAGCCTTGTAAATGTGTGGCGATAGAAGCAAAAAAGTTTCACAAACCTTCGATAGTAGCTGGTGAGTCCCACGAAACTCCTAACTTCCGTCACAGAGCGAGGTCGGACCCAATTCTTGACTGCTTAGATCTTTTGGGGATCTACTGTTACCCCTTCTCTTGAAACCACATGCCCCAAAAAGGTAACTGAATACAACCAGAAATCACACTTGGAGAATTTTGCATATAATTTATTTTTTCCAAGGACACCCAAAACAATATGAATATGGTCGGCATGGTCTTCCTTGCTCTTAGAATAAACCAAAATGTAATCAATAAAGACTATAACAAAAGAATCTAGGAATGGTTTGAACACACCATTCATCAAACTCATGTAGGCTGCAGGCGTATTGGTCAACCCAAGCGACATCACTAAAAACTCATAGTGCCCATAGCGGGTTCTGAAATGCCATTTTTGGTACATCTTCTGGCCTAATTTTCAATTGATGGTAACCAGACCTTAGGTCAATCTTAGAGAAAATCGATGCACCCTGCTACTGGTCAAACATATCATCTATTCGAGCCAACAAATACTTATTCCGGATGGTGACCCTATTCAACTGTCGATAGTCTATACACATCCTCCTACTACCATCTTTTTTCTTAACAGACAAGACAGGAGCACCCCCACGGGGAAACACTAAGACGGATGAAACCTTTACCCAGATGCTCCTGGATTTGAGCCTTAAGCTCTCTCAATCCTACTGGAGCCATGTGATAAGGAGGGATGGAAATGGGGTGAGTGCCCGGTTCCAAGTAAATGCAGAAATTTATATCTCTATTCAGAGGCATACCAGACAAATCGATAGGAAACACTTTCTTAAATTCAGACACTACAGGAATAGACTCAATAGAGGGAGACTCAACATCTACATCCCGAATATGAGCCAAATATGCAAAACACCCCTGCCCCACCAGTTTCCTAGTCCGAATGAAAGATATGACCTTAGCTGGATTAGGCTTATACACCCCTTCCCACTCTACCTTTTCCCTACCCGGGATCTTTAGAGTCACAAACATAGTATTATAATTAAGCACATCATAATAAAGGGATAATCAAGTCATGCCTAAGATTATATCAAAGTAAGTCATATCCAGAATAACCAAATCAGCCCAAGTTTGATAACCCATAAATAAAACAAGACAAGCACGATATACATGAGTGACTATGACCGACTCTCCAACTGGGGTAGAAATATGGATGGGGGGATCAAGTACATCACAATTCGCATCAAATCCTAAGGCAAACTGAACTGACACATATGAATAAGTAGAACCTGGATCAAACAAAGCAGTGTCATTCGGTCACAGATAAGAATAGTACTTGTGATCACCGCATCAGATGTCTCCGCATCGGTCTTGCCTGAAAAGCCATAACATTTAGCCCCGTCATCTTGATGGACAACCTCATTGCCTGGCTGCACTGCTCTTCTACCTGCATTACCATTTCTCTAGCCTCCACGACATCGTTGATTCCCTCATTGCCCAGCTTGTGGACGTCATCTGCCATTATTACCGTTGCCCGCGGGTACCACTACTCTAGTCTGTTGTTGTGCGGGGTCAAGCATGCGCGGATGGGTGCGCGAATGGGGATAATCTCTCATCATATGTCCAGGTTCTCCACAATTGTAATAACTGCGGTCAAAAGATGGCATGCTGCCCGTCGAAGGTGCGGCTCCCTGGCTATCCTGAATAAAATTATGATGTGGAGTTCTTGAGTAACCACCTGTAGCAACGGGCATGGCTGACTGAATTGGTCGGGCTGCAAGTGTCGGTCTACCTGGACCTCTGGAGTAAGAACCATAAAAGTTACATTTGTTATTGGGCTTCTTAGCGAAAGCCTTGACCTGCCCATCACGTCGAACTCCCTCCATTTTCTTCACAAAGTCTCTCACCTCATTAAAAAAAATTCATGTAGAGGTCATATGAACAGAAAATACATGTAATTTGGGGTTCAATCCCTTGACGAATAGACGAATCATCTCATCTTCAGTAGTTACCAGTTGTGTAGCATATCTGAACAAGGCATGAAATTTAGCCTCATAAGCAGCTACATTCATACCACCATGTTCCAAAGCCATAAACTCATCGTTCTTGCGATCCCTCAAAGTCCGAGGCACATACTTTTCCAGAAACAAAGCATGGAATTGCGTCCAAGGGGTAAGACTGGTGAACTGCATTCCACATAGGCTCTCCACCAGTGCTTAGCTTCACCTTGAAGCTGGAAGATCACGAACTCTACTCCATGCTGATGTATAATACCTAACTTGTGAAGCCTCTCATAGCAATCCAAAATGAACTCATAGGCGTCCTCACTCTCCGCACCATGGAACACAGGCGGCTTCAGCTTCAAAAACTTAGTCAACATCTTATACTCAGTACCAGTCATCACATGTCCCAATAGGGGATGGGAAAAGGCATCAGTGTCTAATGCTCCACCCATATTGGGAACAGTAACAGTATTGAGGGGATTGGCTGGGGGTTGAGCTGCTTGCACTGTGGGAAGGACTCCAGGGCCGACCAATCCCTTCAGAAAAAGTCATGATATGTTGAGCTAACACTGGGTCTAAGGGAGGAATATCTGTAATCTCAGCCTATACCTCCTCATTTGGTCCACGATCCTCCTCGTTTTTGATTTCCACATTCTCTTGTACCTCTTCTTGGGGCACATTAGGGGCCTCTTCCCTAGGAGCATTTTCAACTGGGGCTCCACTCCTAGCGGGTGCTTCTCTTCTTCGACCTCTACCCCTTCCTCTTTTTATACCCCTGCCTCGATCACTACCTCTTGCTGCAGGCTCCTCACCTGGCGCATTGATAAGGGCTACGATTTTGATGTCGTTGTATCGCGTATTAACCACCCCCGGACAGAAGAGTGAAAGAAATTAGACACCAATTTGGATCACTAGATACCAATTGGAATCAAGTCGTAGCACGAAATGAGAGGAAGATAAAGAGATTTCCTAAAGTCCTGTAGCCTCTCGAAGAAAAGTACAGACGCCTCTGTACCGTTCTGCAAGACTCTACTAGACTCGTTTTGGTACAATGAGATCAACGAACCTAGGGCTTTGATACCAACTTTGTCACAACCCAGTCCGCCGTGATTGACACCCACATTAACCCTTCGATGGGAGAACTATTGCTACAACCCAACTAAGAAACTTAACGAAAAACTAAACATTTAAAGATACAGAAGCAGGTTTAAATGATGGATAGAAACGGAGTTCCCATAAACTCCAAAGGTTTTAAATAAACAATTAAACAAACTATTGCGGAAATCAATCCCTAGAACAAGAAAGTCATTGTACCAAAACTCTACCAATCAACAAGTCTAAGGAAAGGGAGTGCATCCTCGGAACTAAACATACGAATAAATCTAACTATAGAGTCTGAGTTCGAAAAGAATGGACTAAACAATAAAGGACCCATGGCAGCCTGGAAGAACTGGCTCACCCTTGAATCCGGTCTTGATCATTGATCTCCTAAGTGAGGTATGTCAGTAGCCGCCTAAAGATTCCCTGTGCTCAACAAAGAACGAGCAAGTCCAGTATCAGTACACAACCACAGTGTACTGGTAGGATAACACGACTACTCCAGTAAGCGAAATACAAGCAGGAAATTACAACACGGTAAACACACACACACAGAATACATAGTTCATTTAGCTTTTCAGGAGCAACATACAATTTCCCAATATCAGGTAGACATGAACATAATAATCACAAGTGGTTCTCTCATGGAAATCATACCTAAATTGTTAGTGTGTCGAAACGTGACATCCGATTCAATATATGTGTCGGAACGTGACACTCGGTCCAATATATGTGTCGGAACGTGATATCCTATCCAATATATGTGTCGAAACGTGACACCCGATCCAATGTATGTGTCGAAATGTGACACCCGATCAAATCAGCACAACCACAATCACAATCACACTATAATGAATACATATAGTCACATGGTCAAGTAACATATCATGGCATGTAGTTGTTTACACATAATCATTTCATTAGATTCGATTCACATTTCACGATTCACATACACACATGCATACAATGAAGTAATTATCCAGCATATATCACACAAACAGGAAATCGAACCATCATATACCTCGAAACCAAGCTTGAATCCTCCTAGACACTTGAGTCTTACCTTTTCGGATTATTTTCGCTTGTTCTTGGTCTAAACACAACTAATTAACGTAATGATCAATAAACAAGGCCTAATTTACCCGAATTATAATCAAATTATCAATCCAAGGCCAAAGCCAAGATCCTAATATTCAACTAGGGCTTTTCCCACCATCAACTTCAGGCCAAAACCCTCTCTCAATGATAATTACCCAAGATTCTAAGTCCTAGGAATCGAAATACGGATTAAGGGACTAATTTCCTTACCTTTAGCACTAGAAGTCGTGGAAAAATGTTAAGAATCACCATGGGTCGTCTCCTAGCTCTCAAGAACGAAGTTTTGCAGAAAATTATGATTTTGGGGTTTTTCCCGACTTAAGTTCACGATTGTCCCGCCACGGCAGACCCCATCCCGCCACAACGGTCCCGCCCTGACGGCTTGCACGGAGACAAAAGCTCAGTGTTTGAGTTCCAAGCTCCCATTTCACAACACACCTTCAATCCAGGACGTTCTAAAACTACCCTTTTACGCCAATGTCAGTTTCGGGAGTTCTACTCGCCCAAATTCAATTCTGTAAAGTCATACAGGCTCCTTAACATCTTGGCTATCCACTCATGTGATCAAATTCATAATTAAACCCCACATTCATTACCAGATTTACCTAGACCTCACCTAACTCGTATTTCGTCCAAGTCTGGCCTAGGCTAGAAATTTCCAAGTCACTACTCAAAAGTTTTCTGGCCCAAATTCTTTCCCCTTTGGCTTTTCCATAACGACAAAAATAGATCGTTACAAAAAATTAATTAATTTTAAAAGATAAAAAGAAATAGGGCATACGGTGAATAGTGTGTTGAAACAAAAGAAACCTATTATTTTATTATATTAAGAAAAATATATTTGCATATTTGAGGCAAGACTTAAGAGAGATTTTGGGGCTAATGGTTCTGTTTCTTTCTAAAAATAATTTATGAATGAAAATACATTTTGAATCCGTAAAAATGATTATGAAAAAAAGACCATGTGAGTTTTTTTGGTAAAAAAGTTTAATTAATGAGTTTAATAAAGAAGGGTCCCCAAAATTTAATTAATGAGTTTAATAAAGAAGGGTCCCTTTCACACGCTTTCTGTAGATTGGAGTAAGCTTTTTGATGAATAGGTATATAACTTATGACTTATGGTTTATAAATTAAAAATAATAAAATATGATTTTTAATTAATAACTTCGATAATTTTGTTATTTTAGCTTAAATAGTGCTTATATTCTTTTTTTTACTTAAACATTATAAAATTACTTCATTATCTATTTTGGTATAAAAGCAGAACTTGACTTGTTTGAAGTCAAAATAGCTTTTAAAGCATTTTTGTAGTATTTGAATTAAATTTGTAAAACGCTTTTAAGTACTTATTTTTAAACTAAGAAAATCAAAATTATAAGTTAAAATTTCTAGCGATAATTCATATTTACACTGCATAGGATTCATTAAAAAAATATTTTGTTCTAATAAATTTTCTTATTTAGAATTTGAAATCAATATACAATTGCGACTTTTGAGAAATCAATTCAATATTAAATTTTTTTGTAAATGTACATGATTTTTTGTTCTTTTCCACTTAGAACATGTCTCTCTTTAAAGATTTTGATGGTCCAAAATATGAATAGGTTAATTAAGGATATGTTGGGTAGAAAGAAAAACAAATAGAATTCCTAACTCTGTCATTTTCAAATATTATAAATAGTATAGCTCAAAGGTCAACTAAAAAGAGAAATATTTAGGTAGGAGTGTCTTTAACGATTTACATATTTAACTCCGATTTATAGACAAATGATTCCAACATAAGAAAACAAAAAAAGAGCAAAGGAAAATATTTTCCTCCAATTCAGTAATTTTTATACTTATATTTTGGTGTTTGATAAATAAATATTAATTTAATTAAAATATTCTTATATAATTTAGATATTACGAAGTGAAGGTGAGGGTGTAATGGTCTAGGGTTGGGGGTAGGGGTGGGACAGGGATGATGGATGGGGATTTGGGGTTAGGAGTGGGGTCAGGTGTTGGGGGTGGGTTGGGGTTTGGGGTGATGGAATTATCGCAGTAGAGTTATTACGATTGTCATGAGTAAGAGTGTTCAATAATTTTAGCTCAAAAATAATATTGTATTAAATTCTACATTTAGTATGTTTAAATAGTATCTATACAAAATTCAATAAGCAATAATTATTATAATCTTGTACTTATAGACTAAAATTTTTGAATTCGCCTTTGATGGATCAGAATTGAGGCACAGTGTTGAAGGTGGGAAAGAGACAATCCTATAAAATGCAAGTAAAAGCTTTTATCTCCTAATATATATATTTTAAAATAACTTAACCAATTAAATATAAAAATTAAAACAAAAATTCCAAAACATTTGTCCAAAAACAGTTTCAACCAAACCAAACAGAGAACAAAAAGATTCATTGAACTTCTATATATTAGTAATACTAAATATTGGAGCCCGTGCCAACACGGGACCCAATATATATTACTCCCTCCATTTCAAAAAGAATGTTCTAATTTGACTTGGAACGGAGTTTAAGAAAAAAAAAAAGACTTTTTAATCTGATGGTTCTAAATTAAAGTTAAGTCAAATATATCAAAAATATCCTTTAATTTTATAATTTTAAACATGTCATGTGAAAAATTATTAACATTTTTAATAAATAATTTACCATGAAATCAACAAAGTGGGAAAAAATGAGAGAGGCAGAAGAAGCTGTGCGCCTGTGAGGGACGTAATGAAAGAGGAATGGAGTTGGAGTTCAAAAGTAAGGATGGGCCCACATGCAATTTATTTAAGTCAAAATATGAGAAAGTACAATTTTTTAAGCAATGATAAGCATAATAATAATAATAATAATAATATACCAGAATTACCCCTACAAAATACCAAAATTACCCCTATGCCAAGCAGGCATGTCGACGGGGATGAGCTTGCTTTGTGCAAACTCCCTCTTATATAATAAGAGAAAAAAATATTACACTAATGCATGTTTGACCTACAAAGGTTAATTAGGGTTGGCCCAATATCCCTTATTATGATTATGACTCAACATAAAATGGAGAGAAGTTTTTTTTTGAGCATTAAAATAAATTTAAAAAATGATAATTTTGAGCATAAAGAAATACAGTATATATGTTGCAACTTTAATTTCTATAAAGAAAGTCATGCCCACGTGCATTTACCAGAAATGTCAAAATACTTTATTATAAGATGCCAGCATCAATAATTTCCATTTATTTATGAATTCATCGCTTTAATTTTTTAACTTTTTCTTTCCATTTTACAAAAGCTTTCACTATAAAAAATTAAAAATAAATAAATAGAATTAGAACAACATGTTTTTAATAATTCTTTTTTAAAATCTAGCACTACTTCATTGTTAAATAAAATCTATAACAAATTTCATTGCTCAGCTATAAAATTTATTTATAGTTAAACTTGGATTTTCTAATCAAATTAGTTTTAAATTGAAGCCAAGCTATTATTGCTCCGAGGCTTCAAGAACCTTCATTTTTTAAGGAGTTTATATTTTGTATATTGACAGTATGAAATATATACAAATATAATAATTTTAAAAATAAAGTAATCACCTATTATAATTGATAAGTTGTACAGATAATATAAAAATTCTTTATAGTATATATTTAAATTAAAAAAATTATAACCATGTAATTGATATTATAATATTGTCTGTAACCATAGAGTAGAAGTTTTATAAATCTTAAATTTCATGCACTGTTAAATAAGTTCACGTAAATTAAAAGGAAACAAGTATATATTTAACTTAAAGTGTTTTTCCAAATTAGGCATAACACATAAATATGCATTTTAACTTGGCATTGATCAACTCTTATCTATATAAGCATGCCTTCCATCTTTATGTGCATGTCTATAAGTAGTCATTTAAACTTGAATCAAGTAGATACACATGTTCTACGTGGTATCTCACACGAATTATCAAGTAGGACACCACATAAAATATATGTACAGTGTATCTACTTGTTCAACTTTATACAGATTTAAGTATTTACTTATGTATTCAAAATTGAAGAATATAGGTATTAGTTAAAGCAAAATTAAAAAAATACATATTATATATTTTGTCTACTTTTTATTGTTCCCCAAATGTGGAAGCTCGAGTGCCACTATTTCCCCAATAAACAAAGATGTAATTGGTGTAGTACACAACCACACCATTCTCCAGTCATCAACAACTTTCCTCCCACCATGATTTTCCAAATTTTTTTAATCAACCAATCCTATTTTAACAAGTGTGAAAACTCAATTAAGCACAAAGTTTCACCAATCCCTCTTCAACTAATGTAATAACTCACTTTACCTCAACTCCAATCACCACCATTATAAAACCATCAATTAATATTTAATGGGGTTTGAAGAGCAACAAGAAGGAACACATGTCTTCATGGTAGAGAAGTTGTGACTTATGTGGGGTGCATTTTGGGGACAACAATAGTATTACAGTATTGGATGGACCAACTATAATTAGACAAACACCAATGTACCTTTTGGATTGTTTCGTAAAATCAATCTCTTGTCAATTCGATATAATCAGATCAAACAACTATAATCAGACAATGCAAAACCTTATTATTATATTTTTTACCATTACTCTATTTGTCAATCTCTTGTCAATTCGATATCAATATTGGAGTTGATTAATTTAAATTCATATCACGTATAGTTTCATTCGAAGAAAAGGCCTTTTATCAAGAAAAAAAATAAAATTATTCAAAGTTTGAATTCAAAATCTCTAATTAAAGAAAAAATAATCTCACGATGGGATGTGATTTTCATGCTTTTTTTTTTTTCTTGGCATCAACTTCTTTTTTCCACTAGAAATGGAGCTGACTGCCAATAGATTCCTCTCTACTTTTACTTTACAGCAATGTTTTCTTCACATGTGTTCAAAATTCTGTATAACTCTACGACAAAGATAATGTTTTGTCTTTAGGTTTCAGTTTATGTATATATCTTCGTTTATCTTGATATATGAAATTTAAGTTGACCTTTGTTTTTTAAATAAAAAATATATATAACATTCTAAAATTACTTCTTGAGTCTGGTAACTCGAATATAACATGTCATTTTTATAAATGATTACATATTAGACGTAAAATGAAAAAGTTAGAATTTTAAAATAAAATGTATGACTAAATATAAAAAGAAATATGATATATATTTTTTTTTCAAACATGCTAGTTAAAAGGGAAAGCAAAGAGACGTAAATTGAATACTATATCTTCATTCTCAAATATTAGTCTTTGAATTTGTTTTAATGTAATTCATGTTTTGGAAAAAAAAAGAAAAATGCATAAGTACCCCCAATCTATACCCTAAATCCGAGAGACACACTTATACTATACTAAAGTCCTATTACCCTTCCTCCCGAATTTATTTTATAAATAATTTTCTACCCCTTTTTGGCATACGTGGCACTATCAACCAGATAGCTTGAAAAAATTGTCAACACGCGCTGGGCCCACAAGATAGTGCCACATAGGCTGAAAAGGAATAGAAAATTATTTATAAAATAAGTTTGAGAGATAATAGGACCTTAGTATAGTGTAAGTGTGTCTTTGAGATTTCGGGCATAGGTTGGGGGGTACTTATGCATTTTTCCAAAAAAAGAGGGTCATACATTTAGAGCATGTTTGACATTGTTGTTAGGAAGCTAAAAGTGCAATCACAAATAATAAATTTTAAAGTGGTAGAAAATAACTTGCAATCACAAATAAAATGATTCTTCCCTCTGAATTTTTCTCTGTGGTTCGAGGGTCATTATTAACATATTTTTCGAACTAAAATAATTTAAACTTAATCTCCATGAAGGGTTTTGTGGATCTTTCTGAAGTATTTGATTATTAAGAAGAGTAATTTAACATATTTTGATCAAGATAGATAATATTATAAAATATAGATCAAAAGTATTTATTTCTTAGTTTGGAAGGAAGACGGTTTACTGTAACGTTCCTGGAAAAAGAAAGGGAAAATGCATAAGTACCTCCCAATCTATGCCCGAAATCTCAGAGACACACTTATACTATACTAAGGGTCTATTACCTTCCCTCCCGAACTTATTTTATAAATAATTTTCTACCATTTTTTAGCCTATGTGACAATGTCTTCTGGGCCAGCGTGTGGTGATAATTTTTTCAAGCTATCTGGTTGATAGTGCCACGTAGGCCGAAAAAGGGTAGAAAATTATTTATAAAATAAGCTCGGAGGGGGGGGGGGGGGATAGGACCTTAGTATAGTATAAGTGTGTCTCTGAAATTTCAAGCATAGGTTAGGGGATACTTATGCATTTTCCCAAAAAGAAACAATATCCTATGAATCCGTACAAACAAGGTGGTAAATTAATCAATTCGAGAACGTTCTAATTCTAACCAATCACCAACTTGCTATTTGCTATTCCTTTATTTTCAAATTATCTCTCGTGTTTAATAATGTCACGACCCAGACCATCGTGATTGGCACCCACATTAACCCTCTGGTGGGAGAACCATAACTACAACCCAAATTAACAACTTAACCAAATACTATGCATTTAAAGATACAGAAGCAGGTTTAAATGACCAAAAGAAATACAGAGTTCCCATAAACTCCAAAGGTTTAAATGAACTAGCCAAACTAATGCAGAAGAACAACCCCTAGAACCTGAAAGTCAATGTACCAAAACTCTACAAACGACAAGTCTAAGAACAAGGGGTACAACCCCAAAACTAAACAAACACCTTAAACAAATAGTCTAAATCCGAAAAGAGTGGACTTAAACAAGAAAGATCCATGGCAGCATGAAAGAACTGGCTCACCCTTGAATCTGATCACGCTCAATAGTCACCTATCTGAGGTCTATCAATAGCCACATGAATATGTCATGTACTCAACAAAGAACAAGTAAGTGTAGTATCAGTACACAACCACAGTGTACTGGTAGGATCACGCGGCTATCCCAATAAATGAAACACATGCAAGTAACCACAACATTATAAAACAGGCATATACCGAACATATACAATATTAGTCATCTTTTCAGGATCAATTTAGCATTCCACGTTCTCAATAATACACATTGGTTATCATTTTAGAGCAACAAATAGTCTTTTAACCTCAATCACCATTATATATGAACGTAATCATCACAAGTAGATACACAACACAATTCAATGGTCCTCTCACGGAACCCAATTCAATGGTCCTCTTATGGAACCCAAACTCAAACTGTTAGTGTACTGGTTCATGGTACCCGATCCAATGTTTATATCGGAACGTGGCAACTGATTCCATATTTATGCAGGAACGAGGCAACCGATTCAAGTTAGTGTGTTGGAACGTAACACCCGATCCATTCAACAAACCATAATCACAATCACAATTTATATTCTCACAATCATACAACAAGAGATGATTCATGATATACAATTATTCAATTATCCTCATTTACGATTAAGGTGATCAATAATGCAACATTCACACACATACATGTATTATCATGAGCAATTACAAACATATATCACACCAACATGAAATCACAACCATCACCTACCTCGAATCCAAGCTTGAATCCCCTAAGACACTTGAATCTTTCCTTTCCAGATTATTTCCGTTTGTTCTAGGTCTACTAACAATTAATATACGCAAGGATCAACAATCAAAGATATAATTATCCGGATTATAACAAACTCAATAACCCTAGACCAAATCCAAGATCCTAATACCCAGATTAGGGTTTTTTCCACCATAATTTCCAGATCAAAACCCTCCCCCATCGATAATCACCCACGAATTTACATTCTACGGATCTAAAAATAGATTCAGGGAGTTAAAACCTTAACTTTAGCCTCAAGAATGGGGGAAAACACTCAAGAATGCACCTGAGGTCGTCTCCTAGCTCTCAAAGTTGAAACCTACAAAAAAAATGATTTTGGGGTTTATATCCGACATAAATCGAGGTTGTCCCGCTATGGCAACCCCCCAGCCCGCCACAACGGTTTGCATAGAAATAAAATGTCGAATTAAGAGCTCCCAACCCCCATTTTACAACACACCTTCATCCCACGACACTCAAAAAATACATGTTCATGCTAAGATCAATTTCAAGAATTCTACTCCCCTGAATTCAATTCCGTAAAGTCATACGGGTTTCTTAACATCTTAGCTATCAACTCACGCAATCAAAACCATTATTAAATCTCTCATTCATTACAAGATTTCCCTAGACCTCACTGACTTCGATTTCATCCAAATTTGGACTAAGCTAGGAAATTTCAAGCTACTACCAAACAGTTTTTCGGCCCAAAATTTTTCTCCATTACCTTTTCTATAACGATGGGAACAAGTCATTACAGCAGATACCAATTTACCCATCACTCGTCCCCGAGTGACAAACTAGTAGAAAAGGGCTAAAGCAAGAATAAAGTAGTATCTGAATCGTCGAATAACTGGGGATACTTGTCCCGCATACTTTTCTATCGACTATGTGCTGCTAGAAGCTTAACTTGGATACTTCTCACCTTATCTTGAGCATCCTTCACCAAAACAACCCCCAACGATTTTACATCTCCAGTCTCAAACCATCTTATGGGTGATCTACACATCCTCCCTTACAATGCCTTAATGAAGTCATCTCAATACTTGAGTAATAAATATTGTTGTATGTAAACTTAACTAACAACAAAAATGATTCCCAATAACCATCAAAGTTGATCGTACACACGTCTACAACATGTTATCAAGAACCTTGATACAATCGTCTGGACGAATCCTTTAGCACTTAAGCATGATAAAATTCCAAATGAATAATCGCTACAATTAGAAGTGAACCTAAACCAACCAACACACACTCATAATACCCAAACATCATAGTTCTTAACCACATCTCTATCCCACAACATAAATTCCCATGAGCTTAAGTTATAACAAATTTGATCTTTATACATAAGATACTCATCGAGGGATATATCCAGACATACAAACCCTCTAACAACACTATCGAGAAGCTAGATTTAGTAATTATGATTGTAGATTACCCTTAAGAACAGTAGAATTGGACCCAATGATCCCCGCATTCATCCACACACAATCAATACATGACCTCGACGACTAGACGAATATTAGATTGTCGGACAAGCATAAATACGCATAGTAGCTCTTCTATAAATTCTCACAAGCAAGGTGGTACATGTAAAACCACTAAAATACTTTAACAACTTCAAGACAACACCAATTGTGTCGTTCGAAATAACTAAATCTTCCCACTCAACCAAGAGAACATCGCAAGATTTGGTACCCCTAATCCCCCACTAGGGATCCACCCACAAAAGTGAAAACATACAAGAGCATAGCTTGTGAATCATACTCACAATACTAACAACCATCATAAACACTCCGACCATTTACCTTATTATAAACCAACACTTTTTAAATGAAACTTTTCCTAGGTACTTAACAATCAGTAATACTCAACTTTACGACTCAACCCATGTGTAAGTCCTTTCAATGCTCAATACCTGATACAATTGATCATTTCTCACCTTGCAATTTCATACCTTGACAAAATATATCACCACAAATGTAGACTTACAATGAAAAATATGAATTGTAAATTCAACTGTATAATACAATCCCCTTATCTATCAACATTAGCTTGTACCTTGAAGATTTTTATAAATTCATAGATCTTTGCTTATCATTGATCGCATCTCCATCGATCTTACAATATCCTTCGCTAAAATTTCAATCATACTCATTACTAAACTCAAAAACAAGAACCAAACACTTATCATCACATTCGAGCTAATGTTTGTACACTCATTTCTCAAGTCTTTTTCAATAGTTGCCAACCAATCTTTGTATATAGTTGCATTCCATCATAAAATATTATTACCCTTATGCTCAGTCAGCCTTGACTATCACTACAAAGTCAAACTTTTCATCAACACGACACCTCAAACTCAGGTATACCCATCAAATTCATAGGACTAACCCAATTTTTATGCGCATTTTCTTACTAAAATACTTCCATTGCCTTCACCCAAGTATACTCAATGGGACTTTTTTAATCCATAAGTTTGTCATCCCGGTATTAATCCACCCTTTTATGGCATAAGATAAAATCAACGGTCCTCATAATACCATCCTTATTCTTAACAAACAAGACAGGAACACCCCACGGGGAAGCACTAGGAGGGATGAAACCTTAATCAAGAATCTCCTGGATTTGAACTTTAAGCTCTCTCAATTCTAACACCACAATTCTGACACCACAGGAATAGACTCAATAGAGGGGGATTCGACCTTAGCATCCCGAATATGAGCCAATCACGCCAAACAATCATTCCCTACCAGTTTCCTACCTCGCACGACATATATGACCTTAGCTGACTTAGGCTTGTACCTCATTCCTACTCTAACCTTTCTTTACCTGGGATCTCTAGAGTTATCGACTTAGCATTACCATTAAGCACAACACAATAGGGGGACAACCAAGTCATGCCTAATATTATATCAAGTCAGTCATATCCAACATAACTAAATCAACCCAAATCTGGAAAATTCATAACACAACAGGACAACACGATATACATAGGTGACTATAACTGACTCTTCAACTGGGTAGAAACATAGAGAGGGGCATCAAGTATAACACAAATCATATCAAATTCAGAGGCAAATCGCACGGACACATAAGAATAAGTAGAACCGGGATCAAACAACACATTACCCATCCGGTCACAACTAATAATAGTTCCTATGATCACTGCATCAGACCCTCAGCCTCCAATCTTGCCCGAAAAGGCATAAAACTGAGTCCTGTCATCTTGACGGGCAACCTCATTACCTGGATACACTACTTCTCTACCTGCATTATCATTTCCCCGACCTTCATGGCCTCGCTGGTTTCCTTCTCATATGCTCAGGCTCTCCACAATTGTAACACACTTAATAACTTAACCAAGTAAACCTCGTTATTATTGGAGCAGTCGTATCCTGACCTCTTCTTGATATACAAACAATCCATGAAATCGTAGTATAACTTCTAACCTCAAATGACATAACTTAATTTCTTCATTCGCTAAACAACTCATATATGTTATGACAACAATACTAAATGTATTTTTATCTAAATGTCCCTTACCAAAACTTCTTGAATGTTGTCACCTATAATGAATCTGTAAATCTGACATTAATCCCTTCACAGGTGACGATAGTAGCTAGCGAGCCCCACAAAACTCTTAATTTCAGTCACAGAACTAAGTCGAACCCAATTCCTGATTGCTTCAATCTTTTGGGGATCTACCACTACCCCTTCCCTTGAAACTACATGCCCCAAAAAGGCAATCGAAGCCAACCAAAATTCACACTTAGAAAATTTCGCACACCTCTTTTGTTTTTGTAATCACATGGATGCCAGTTTTTCTGCTATTTTTTACAACATTCGATTTATTACACGGTTTTATAGTCTATCCTCGATTGCTGAATACTGATTGGATTGTAGGGGTTAGTTTGGATTCGATTTGGGTTTTATAAGGAGACTTGGGAAAAACAGAGGAGACAAAGCTGAGGTTCTATCACACCCTGTCGTGCTCTGGCGGCCTCGCATTGGTGGAAAAATCCCGCTGCAGCAGCTCAGACGGAAATAATACCCAAGCAATAAATTTTTCTGGGTTTTACTCTTTCCTAAATCTCCCAACAGGTTTCAGCCTTACTAAGCAATTTAGGATAATCCTTTGAACTAGGATAATCATTGTCTACCCAGAGTCAATCCAACGATACACAATCCAACTCATTCTCAGTAATTCAACATCATAACCAATATATCCCCAGGATACACCCAGACACTCACTTGGTTATTACTCAAGCGCAAGACACGTCCAGATCTTTCGTACGAATCACCTCGTACATTAGCTAGACCCTTGCATCAAACTCAGTCGTGACCTTCTTTTCACAACAAGTTTCACGATACTCAACAGTTACAACTGGTATAGTTTCAATCAATTCAGCCAGCATATTGCACATATCAAAATTCAGACCCACAATTATTGTGCACATGATTATATCATCACATCCAAGCAAATACAACTTCCATATTCACAGTTAATTCAGGCAACATGGAACACCCATTCACAGTTTTCAAGTTACAACTCACAGACAAGCCCGATTTCTAAATTAGTTTGTTCCATAGATGACCATTACCGGTCTCCCAGTACAAGAGCAAAAATCTAAACTGATGCACCCTGCAACTGGTCAAAAGATCATTTATTTGAGGCAATGGATACTTGTTCTGAATGGTGACCCTATTCAACTGTCGATAGCCTATACACATCATCTCTTGCTAGTGATGGTGTTACCACTATTGTTGCTCTAGTTCGAACCATAGAGTGAAGTAGGAAAGATATCAATTTGTATCACCCAGATATCAATTGATTCAAGTCATAGCACGAAGGAGTAGAAAGAAGTGAGTTTTTCCTAAAGTCTTATAGTCTCTCGAAGAAAAGTACGGATGTCTTCAAACCCTTTCGCAAGACTCTACTAGACTCGTTTTGGTACAATGAGATCAACGAACCAAGGGCTCTGATACCAACTTTGTCACGACCCAGACCGTCGTAATTTGCACCCACACTAACCCTTCTGTGGGAGAACCATTACAACTTAACCAAACACTACGCATTTAAAGATACAGAAGCAAGTTTAAAAGACCAAAAGAAATACAGAGTTCCCATAAACTCCAAAGATTTAAATGAACTAGCCAAACTAATACGGAAGAACAACCCGTATAACCTGAAAGTCAATGTACCAAAACTCTACAAATGACAAGTCTAAGAACAAAGAGGTACAATCCCGAAACTAAACAAACACCTTAAATAAATAGTCAGAGTCCGAAAAGAGTGGCTTTAAGCAAGAAAGATCCATGTCATCTCGAAAGAATTGGCTCACCTTTGAATCCGATCGCGCTCAATAGTCACGTAGCTAAGGTCTATCAATAGTCACCTAAAGATGCCCTGTACTTAACAAAGAACAAGCAAGTTCAGTATCAGTACACAACCAAAATGTACTGGTAAGATCAAGCGGCTATCCCAATAAGTGAAACACATGCAAGTAACCACAACATTATAAAACAAGCATATACCGAACATATACAATATTAGTCATCTTTTCATGATCAATGTAACAATGCGCGTTCTCAATAATACACATTGGTTATCATTTTAGAGCAACAAATAGTCTTTCAACCTCAATCACCATTAGATATGTACATAATCATCACAAGTAGATACACAACACAATTCAATGGTCCTCTCACGGAACCTAATTTAATGGTCATTTCATGGAACCCAAACCCAAACTGTTAGTGTACCGATTCGTGGTACCCGATCCAATGTTTATGCTGGAACGTGGCAACCGTTCATATATTTATGTCGGAACGTGGCAACCGATCCAAGTTAGTGTGTCGGAACGTAATACCCGATCCATTAAATAAATCACAATATATATTCTCACAATCATACAACAAGAGATGATTCATGACATACAATTATTCAATTATCCTCATTTACGATTAGGGTGATCAATAATGCAACATTCGCATACATATATGCATTATAATGTGCAATTACAAACATATATCACACCAACATGAAATCACAACCATCACCTACCTCGAATCCAAGCTTGAATCCCCTAAGGCACTTGAATCTTCCCTTTTCGGATTCTTTTCGCCTGTTCTAGGTCTACAAACAACTAATATATGCAGGGATCAACAATCAAAGGTCTAATTATCCGGATTAAAACAAATCCACTAACCCTAGACCTAACCCAAGATCCTAATACCCAGATTAGGGCTTTTTCCACCACAATTTCCAGATCAAAACCCTCCCTCATCAATAATCACCCACGAACTTACATTATGCGGATCAAAAAATGGATTCGGGGAGTTAAAACCTTACCTTTAGCCTCAAGAATGGGAGAAAGCTGTCAAGAAAGCACTTGGGATCGTCTCCAAGCTCTCAAAGTCAAAACCTGCAGAATAAAATGATTTTGGGGTTTATTTTCGACTTAAATCGCGATTGTCCCGCTATGGCGGCACCCAATCCGCCACAGTGGCCCCGCCTTGGTGAGAATAATCCCGTCCCATCGGCTTACACGGAAGCAAAATGTCAAATTAAGAGCTCCCAACCCCCATTTCACAACACCACCTTCATCCCACGACACTTAGAAAATACACTTTCACGCTAAGATCAATTCTGGGAGTTCTACTCCCCCGAATTCAATTCTTTATAGTCATACGGGTTCCTTAACATCTTAGCTATCCACTCACGCAATCAAAACCATTATTAAATCTCTCATTCATTACCACATTTCCCTAGACCTCACTGACTCTGATTTCGTCCAAATTTGGACTAAGCTAGAAAATTTCAAGTTCCTACCAATAAGTTTTCCGGCCCAAAAGTTTTTCTCGTTGGCTTTTCTATAACGACGGGAACAAGTCGTTACAAATAATTTTCAGAATTTAATTAAAAATTAATTCATATTCAAAATTGAATCAAATGGATTAAATAAATTGATTTTATAGATATTAAGTTGATTTGGATTTAACTTTTTAAATATTTGTAATATTTAATTTGATTTGATTTTATTAAAAACAAAATCAAATCAAACAGATAAAATTAAATGCAAGAACTTTATAATATATGTATATACATAATATAAATTTTATAAACTTTGTATATTTTTATTTTAAAAAATTATTTATCTCTAATAGACTGATGAATTTTACACATTGAACTCATTTCTTAAAATTAAAAAAGTCATAAATTCAATCTTATTTATTCAAGAAGTAATTATGAGATTTACCTATATATTTTTTCTATATATTTTTTACTAGCTTTGTTCACTCGATCAAAGTTACAAACATTAAGATATTTTCTTCACAATCCAAAAAATTATAGTCATCACAATAAAAGTTAATAACGAATTATAAGTTTAAAAAAATGACAAAAATCTTTTTTAATTATAGGAAATTAAAAGAGAGAAATTAGGCTTCTTAAAAGTAAAAATAAAATCGAACCAAATAGATGAATATGAATTATATTTGTTTTATTTTGATTTTTAATAATTTAAAAAACAACCAAAGATTGATTTGATTTTGATTTTAATCAAAAATCAATCCAAGTCAAACCACGAATACTTCTGGTCGTGTTTTTTTTTTCACATGCCTTTTAAGAAAACATTAATTACGAAGAAACTTTGATTATTTTATCCTTATTTATGTTTTAAAATACAGGATAAATAATTTGAAATGAAAAAGAAAAAAAAATAGCAACGCAATAATAGTGGCAAATCAAGAATCCATACATGTTGGAATCATTTTCAACCTTTTCTCTTTTCTTTTTTTTTTTGGGCAGAATTATAATTTTCAACCTTATTCTTTTATCTTTTTACCTTACCCAACCAAAACAAAAGGGATAAAGGAAATGAAAGGGTTAGTTTCATGTGGCCATGAGATATGAACTTTCCACCACTCCACTTATTTGACATAGACACATATACAGCTAGTGATAAGTTTGTATTGGGGAAAAAATAATCATACACGTGGCTACATTTAGAGTGGACATTAGATCGATGATGACATGGCACCAAAGTATTCAAAGTAGAGAATGATTGGTGCACATGTCGTCACCTCAGATAGGTAGGAATTCATGGCCTAAAATTAATAAAGCACCTTTGTCTCGAAGGTAGAATAAAAGGACAAACATATATATGTAGGAATTCATGGCCTAAAATTAATAAAGCACCTTTGTCTCGAAGGTAGAATAAAAGGACAAATATATATATATATATATATATTTATTTATTTATTTATTATTATTTACTATATTATAGAAGAGAGTTTAGGGCCAAGTATAATATATAATATTCAAGATTGGGACTTTTCCCAATCTTGAATATTATATATTATATTTACTATATAGTAGAAATTGGGCATAAACTCCCTTTTAAATTAATATATATATATGTCACAAATGGAAAAGTCCCAATCAAGGAAGCAACATATATCATTTACAAATGACTTAAAAAGCTTTAAAATATTTAAAAGTTATATAATAAAATAGGTTGACTCTCAGAATTCTATCAGGCTCACATATATTGGGACAGAAAAAATAACACATATCATTTCAATATTACCAAAAAAGTATTATAAATAATAATAATTAACAACTTAAAATATCTTAAAGACATTTTAAAAGGGTTAATTCTGTAATTTTATCCATATCACATAAATTAGGACAAAGTGACCAGTAATGTACATTATTTCAAAGTTACATAAAAATATTATAAATCACAACAATTAATAACTTCAAAAAATTTTAAAAATATTATGAAAATTTCGATGACTCTCCAAATTTCATTTGTGTCACATAAATTGAGACAACAAAAATAACATATATTGGGTCCATTTTAATTTATTTGTCTTATTTTTTTTATATTTAAAAATTGCGTAAAAATACTATAAATCATAATAATTGACAACATAAAATA
>JAJOOH010003501.1:0-25223 GCA_029582605.1 Solanum gracilifrons | reverse complement strand
TTATGTATAAAATAAAATTTTAAAATTACATATATAATGTCGGGTTGGTTTGGTCTCGGGTTGATTTTTTTTAGTTAAAACCAAACCAACCCAAATATTGTCGGGTTTTTTTTTCCGAATTGACTCGGTTTATGATTTGATTCGGTTTTCAGTTCGATTTTGTACACCCCTACCAGACACCAAATACAAAATCAAAAACAAAGAAGTAATGGTGTAAAAGATTTACACAATCAGCACATCTAACTTTATCCAATTTATATGTACAATATTCTCTTTTACAAGTGAACAAGAAAGTCTTATTCAAAATGATATACAAGAAATATAATGACTCATCAATTTGGCAATCAAACAAACTTATGAAACTCAATTCTCTCACAACAAACTATTAAAAAAAATTAAAAATCTCAAAACTAAATCTATGTACATAAAAGAAAACAAAAAACAAAACATTTTTTTCTTAATCTTTTATCAAAATTAAGAGCTATGATCTTAAACATCTTGCACTTTTTTTTTAATTATTATTAGAACACAAAAACAAGTTATCACAAGTAGTTACATCCTCTACACTACCAATACAATTACTTGGTCCACCAACAAGTGTAGTCTCATCAACAAAAGTCATATTAACATCACAATCATACTTTAATCCACCCAAATTAAATCCATTTCTTCCTACACCACCTCTATAATATATATCAAATCTCACCTTAAACATTTCCCATTCATGTAATTTTCTATCACTTGCAAGTGCTCTTGGTACATATAAATCTGTCTCTAATTTTGCAGGACTTGCCGATGCATTAACCAATGTTGTCTCTCCTATCGCTTGATAAAATTCGTTGGTTTGTAACGTCCACATGATTTTCTCATCGAAAATTACCCAAATCACACCCTTATCGTAAAAATATTCAATGTCACGTTTGTTTGTGATGTTGAACATGACATTACATCCTGCTACGAACGTTGAATTTATCGTGGATTGTAAATTGGAAATGGACATTGATTGTAAATGGACTCCATGCATACCGATGATTTGTGAGTTCGAGTAATTAACGGTTCTTGACATGCTAAAATCTATCATGGCAAAAAGGCCTACGATGAGAACAAAGACCATTGTACCAACAAACATGAGGGATCCAATTTTTTGCGATGAACTTAGGTGTTCGAATTCCGATGAATTATTTGGGTCCGCCCAATTAGCGTTATTTGTCTCTGCTGGGGTTGAAGTGTAGAACGACGTTGGTAATCTTTCATATGATGGATTTGAAGGAATCCTTGATGCTTCCATTTTTTAATATGAATAAATTCAAATTTGTTTCTTGAAAATAATTAATTAAAAGAACAATTTGGGATGAAGAAATATTGTTTTCTTAATTTCTTATTTTGATTCCTACAAGATGGAAAATAATCCAAAGGCTATTGTTGTTGCAACAATAAATTAAAGCTAATTAATGTGTTTGTTGTTGCAACAACCTTGATGAATATTATGAAGGAAAAAATAATTTGAGGAAATTAAGGGTGGTGGAGAGCTAATAATTGATTATGGAATTTGAAAATATAAACTTAATTACCACCAACTTACATGCAATGCCCGATAATTAAGGTCGTTAAAGAAAAAATCCTTATAACCAGCAAATATGATAAAGTTTATTAGCGATGCCGATAACCCTTTATATTTGTCAGTTTTATTTAGACAATCGAATTATGATATATTCTGATCGACCATCTTAATATATAATAAAATATTTCTATTAGACACTTAATTATTATTATTTTTAAAAGAAACTTTTGCACGCATTCTCAAGCATAATTATTACATTGATAAGTTAACCATTTAAAATATGGCACATCTTTTCATTATATATATTAACAACCTTAATAAGCCGTATAATCTGATGCATTTTCCAATTGATGCTTGTAAGGTGTACTTTAGTATAAAATAAAATAAAATCGGAGGATGTGATTAGTTTATCTACGTGATAAACGGTTGTGAACAAACATATAAATTTTTCTAAAATATGAGTCAGAAATGTCTAGGTACAATTTATGATTATATATGTTCAGATGCCCATCAATAGGAACATAAATATATTATTTAAAAAACAAATAAAATTTACTTGCAAATTACAGAATTGTCCACGTATTGAGTCTTTCTTTTACCTGTTAGTATTTGTTATTCGTTTGAATGCACATTAAGTAAATTCAGTCATATTATGAAGATTAAATCTCATATTTTATTTATGAAAGCTTATTTGAATATATAATTTGGATGAGCTGACTATATAAACATGAAATAATATTTATATTGACGCTATTGTTAGCATGGCGTAGTCACATGTAGCGAAGAGTAGCCAGTTATTCAGTCAAGCATTCCTTCGATAAATAATTATAGTATTATATATATAGAAAATTATATGAAATATATAAATTAAAATATCTTGAACATGCTTGATGAAATTTTTGATTTCATCAATGACATAACGTATAGTACTTAAATTCGCATATGCAATTATTTAGGTGATGAGGATGCGGGGACCGTTGCATATATAAATTGATGGGTCCAAAAGAAGCAGAAAATAGGTATTAACATGAATTGAATTTAAGTGGCAATAGCCTAAGCCACGAACATGTTGTTATAATCAAAACTTCATCTTTCAAAATTATTGTTTTTTTTATTTTATTTTTTAGAATTCATTTTCTCTTATCTATTAAAAGATGAGATTTGATGTGTTGTTTGGATTTCATATGCTATTTTGGCCCTTCACTTAGATACCTTGTGGATAACAATATAATACACTCTCTTATATATAGTCCCCTCTAAATATCTTTCTATTTATGCACTTTTTTCCCACTTGTTTACAATATTATTATTTTTATTATTTCCCTATTTTCCTCTTCTTCTTGACTAAAATAAAATATTCTACTAATTTGTTTTGTCCATTTCCTTCAAAAGTTACTAAAATATGTATCATCAAAACCAGGAGTACTACCACTTTCCTTGTTTGTGTTGCAACCCTCATACTTACATTAGAATGGTATGCCTTTCTCATATAGATATATTCTCTCTTTTTTTATTTTGAAGATAGAGACGGATTTAAAATTTTAATTTGATAAGTTCATAGTTTAAAGATTTTTTTTTAGTATTAATGAGTTATTTTGTTCATGTATGTCCTCACTACTTTTCCTTGTTTGTGTTGCAACCCTCATATTTACATTAGAATGCTATGTTCATTTCGAAAGCAGAGACGAATTCAGATTTTTAGTTTGATAGGCTCATATTTCTTAGATTATATTTTAGAATTAACAAGTTATTTTGTCCATGTACATGATCCACACTACTTTTTAATTATGATAATCAATATACTCTTTTGCATGATTTTTCTAATCTTAGCTTATAATAATATTATTATGGCAGGTACAAAATATGATAGAGAGGTGTTTAGTGCTTGGGATGGATAGAGATGAATGCATTAAGACATTAGCTGTACATGCCAGAATCCGCCCACTCGTAACACTAACAGGTCATTATATATAACTTTATCGTTTGGTCGGGAACAAGTTATCTTAGGATTAATTATTTCGAAATAAGTTATTTTTACTTTGTATAGGTGATAACTTATCCCATCGCGAAGGTATAAATGGTGAGATAAATAATTTCAGGATTGTCTAATACCTCTAACCAAACGCAAGACAAAATTTTCCTACATTTTATCTCTAAAAATTTTAATATACCTTATACTTCACACGTCACACTAAAACATTATTGTAGTTAGTACGACAGTACCGTTATGGACAAATACTATATTGTTGAAAGAGAATAATATAATTAGGGCAGAGCTAATAGTCCGTATGTGAGTTCGACTGAATCCAATAGATTTTGCTCATACAATGTATTTGTGTTAATAAATTCATTAAATATGTAAAATTAAGAACCTAAAAAGTTTGAAACCCTATCTTCGTCTCTGAATAAAACATATTTATTTCTTTCGCTTTTTTTATTTATTTTTTGTTGGATTATGACCCATATATATATACTTTGGTGTTTGCAGTGTGGAGAGAGCTTATAAAGGAGAACAAGGACTTCTTTCAAGCTTATTTCACCAATATATCAACACAAGTACCCTCCTTAAGTAATTAATTTATATTTATGAGTTGTTTAATTAACACTAAATAATGATTTATTTTTACATTAACTAACGATGAAATACTTAACTATATAGTATTAATTAATTATGTTAACATTTTTAATTTGTTAGGCTTTCAAAGAGAACCAAGATTTGGGAGAAGGAAACAATATTGGCAATAATTGAAGAATGAAGAACAAGATTTCTAGCCAGGATGTAATATATTTATGCGTTTTCAATCATAATCTTTTTTATTTACTAGATTCTGAATATATAATATATAATATATACATATATATCAAACAAATCTTTGTGTGTTATGGTGCCTGAAAATCGAACTTTAAGGAATGTATGTGAGTTTAGGACCCATTAAAAGAAGGGATAATACATGACCAATTCAATTTTATTTAGACACTCTAATTAAGTGTGATATTAATTGAACACTTCAATTTTTAATAAAGTTTTTCATTAGACATTTTTTATTTAAATTTATGATTTTTTTGTATATATATATTCTTGGACACCTATTAATTAGTACTTAGGTAGTTGAGTTAACAACATAAAATATGTTATTTTTAATTATACGTATTTGTCTTAATAAGTTGTAAACCCGGAAATTTTCCAGTTGATGTTGATACATATTATTAAAGAAATTGACATATTTTATTTGATTAACTTAACTATCTAATATACGAGTAAAAGAAAACACATACAAATTTTTTCTTCAAAATTTGAATTGAACATGTCTGATTGAATCTCTTAATTAGGGTAGTTGAAATGCTCATCTGAAATATGATTAGTTCGAATGTTTAAATAAAATATTTCGACTAATTTAAGAGGCTGATTATGTATTAAGATTTACCGGGGTCAAGGCACGTGCTTACTTTTTGCACGTTTATAATTGTGACATGACTGATCATTAATCGCAAATGTATATATTATTATACGCAAAAGAGAATTAATTAGAAATGCCTCTAATTTATTTGATTTTGCTTGTATATATTTGGACATTTTTAATTATTTAGGGATATATTTAAATATTTTCAATTGTTTATGGGTATACTTTAAAGTGTTGCATTTAAGCTAATCTAAACAATTAAAAAGATTCATCACATAGCATTTGGTTAATTCACACACCATATATATATATAATGCATCAAATACATAAATTATTATTATATCTTATATTATATATATGTGACTACTTTCAAACTTCCAAAAGTTGCAAACAGAAACTTCAATAACCATATAAATTGATAATAGCATCTTTAACACAAATAGAAATTGAAACCAACAGTACTACTACTAGCTAGACAATACATAATTCAATTCTTTGATTTCGGGATGATTGAGATCACTTCACTCATGAGACGAAGTCACTCGAAGCATTTCTTTCAAGGAATTAAACCATTGCTATCTCTTGGGACCATAGAGTTTCTTGCAGCAGAAACCTATATATAAAAGGTTTAATTTTAACAAATATGAATGAATAAATTGATACCAATTAAGGGAAATATTATTAATACTTTGATATGTATGGTGGTTGGGGGAGCTATTCAATCCAATCAAAATCATTGTCATAAATACCATTATGTTTATCAAGAAACTAAATGATCTTTTTAGCATAGAACATGTCGTAACTTGGTAATTATATACGTTGACAGTGTAAAGATTAACTATTATTTGTTAAATAACATGATATAATATAAGATCCCAACCGAGTAAATGAGTGCATATCATGTTTTTTGGTGCTAATAATCACTACTACTACAAAATAAAGAATTAGCAACGACGGACATGCATGTTTCGTAGCTAAACAATAAATATTTCATGTTAATATCATTAAGCGACATGTTATAATAATAAAAAATTGGCTACAAGCTTTTTAGCGATAGATTAACTATGAGTTATCGAAAAATTCCGTAGCTGATTTCATATGTTCAAAAGTTCGAATTTCTATTAGCCATTTTTGTTTTGTTTTAACTTTAGGATTAGCTTATTATATGAACGTACTTTTGTTGGTCCATTTATGGATTATCACATAGGTTTCTTCAATCAGTATGCAAAAAACTTAATTGCCAATTTCATTTAGCTAGGGATGTACCTTTGCCATTTTCCTGTCTCCAACACTACAGCCTCCTCTATGTTGACTTGGTGGAAAGTGGGCCCACTGAAATCAAAATCAATTAATTATTCAAAAATTAGATTTCCATCTAGGTTAATAAAAATAAGTTCTTGGGTGGAAATTATTCACTCAGTTTTAAAATAAGTAGTGTTTTTATTTTTCATTTTGTGGTGTTTCACATAATCAACAACATATTAATGACGTTCTTCCAATTTTATCCTGATTTAACTTAAGAAAATTTTGCATAACGAAAAAACTATTTAACAACTATATCTTTTTCAAGATATTTATTAAGGGTAAATTTATAAAAATAAATCTTACATTTTTTGCTGCGGTACTGAAAGCTTGCTTGTGAGTCATGTTGGGGTATAGGGTCTTCAGCCTCTTGATCTCTTCTCTGTACAAAAAAAATAAAAAATTGGCAAATAATTTTAATATAACATATTATAATTATTAGTCTATAATATTTACGAGTTCAAAATAATTAATTAGGATAATTATTAAACTGAAAATGTACTTGATAAAGCAATTATAAGCCGATGGAGCTCTTTGTCTCTTCTCTGGAGCTGAAAAAAAAAAGTAGTATGATTAATTAGATATATGTATGTCGTTATGATTATTAGGAGTAACATACTTAATAAATAAATAATTAAGAAAAAGGAAAATCGAGTGGGATCAAAGAAATTAAACTAGCAGGTTGACCTGACCACTAAATAGATACAAATTCTGACATCACCATAGAGAACTTTGATTCTTATTCGCTCTTTGTTGGCGGAACAACATACCACAAAATTAAAAAAAATAGGAAGGATGGAACGAAGAATGAAATTTTACGTTTATTAACGACTTGATTAAGAGGAAGAACATTATTCTCCAATTGATCTTCTTCATCTGATGAGGCCATAATTTGGCTTTCTGAGTTCTTATTAGCATCATCAATTTCCTCCTTGTCAACTGGCTGCTTTGGCTGCTAAAATCGGAGCAAAAAAGACGAATTTAACTTATATACATTGATAGTATACATATATATTTTAATTTTAACATATTGTAATAGGTAATCTATCTTATTTTTCTTTCAGATGAGACAATCGTATATAGTTATATTTTAAGTAACTTAATAATATAAAAATAATTTACACTGTCAGTGTATATAAGTTAACCTGATGAGTTTGGTTGAAGGAAGCAAAGAGATGAAGAGAAGGTTTAATCAAGTTGAGAGAGAGGAGAGTAGTGCAATGCCCACATCTCACTGTTACTATTTTGTTGCACAGGCTGCTGCATGGCACACTAACCTGAATATATATTTTTTAAATTAAAATATGTAGAGATGATATTAAGAAGTAATTTCATGAGTTTAGTAGTAACTAAAATTAATAAATAAAGAAACAAAGTTGAATTTTACAAGTAATATTGTAGTACAATATCCACATTGCACATAGCTAATTGTGTCTTGGAGTTCAAACAAATGGTTGTTCAATGTTGACATCTTTTCTTCTCAATCTCTTGCTTGGTTTTTACTATATTTTATAAGGTGGAGTGAGAGAGGAATCTAGAATGGAATTGAGTTATTTATATATAGAGAAACCAGTAATATGTTTGGAAAATAATTTACTTGAGACGAGGATCTATAGGAAACAGTCAACGTACACACACCTGCTAAGATACAAAGAATATTACTTGTAGTATGTCACACGTACCTTTAGTTTAATGTCACTAGAATAAAAAATATTTTTACTAAGATTTGATTTTAGGCCACAAATTTTATTGATACGTTTTTACAATGTGGTATATATATACTTATAACCAACCTAAAAACATTATCATTCATGTATATGACTTAATTTTTATTACTGCAAGTATTGAAGAGAGGGTTGTTATTAATCTGAAAACAACATTTCAATATATACATATATATATATATAGAGAGAGAGAGCTGTGTGTTTGACTATGTTTTTCCCCTTCTCATGTATCCACAACACACATTGATTGTTGATTTAAATGATTCAAATTAGTAAGTTTTAGTAATTTTTTCAGGTTTCCCATGGGGCTGATGGGCTGGCTAGACTGGGCTCATGCTTGTTTTGTTTAAACAGTAACTTTCATCTCATTTAAAAGGCCCTTTCCAATCTCTTTCACATATATCAAAGTATAGGAAATGAGGTATATGATGAGGATTTGTCTTTCTTGAAACAAAGCAAAGTATACTATAATTGACTACAAGAAAAAATGCAAGTCTCTATCTAGTTAATTTCTATGTATTAATGTTAGTGTAACACATGGTATCACAAAGAAATGAATTTTGGGTTTTAACTTAACCCCAAAAACTAGTTATTGTCCAAATAATATATTTAAAGAGATCGTCACTCATATCTTAAAAGCCCGATGTATGGGACTCTATCTTCAATACCCCCCCCCCCCTTTACCACACGCTCAGGGTTATATGGAGGCTCAATATCGAAAATTAAATTAAATTGGAACGAGTCCTGATTTGATACTATGCATGTAAGAAAATAGATCCCGAACGTCTTAACTTAATCCCAAAAGTTAATTCAAGAAGTGAGGATTGTTCAAATCATAAAGAGATGATTCATCTCTTAAATGGCTGATGTGAGACTCTTTTCAATTATGGTAAGAGTTTAAGATCTATAAATTTTAGCAATATATTACTCCGTTCGTTTCAATTTGTTTGTCTCACTTATTTTTTTGATCCATTTTTTTAACAACTTTTTAATATCAACTTTCCACCTGACATGTTTAAGACTACAATTATAAAGACATTTTAGTATATTCTACACATCTTTAATTTTAGACTATAAGATGCAAAGATATTTACTTTTTCAAACTATAATTCAAATTAAAATCAAATAAACAAATTAAAATAAATAGGAGAGATTAGTATAAGAAGAATGATTGCGAACTCATCGTCTAATTAATGTTTTTTGGTAAAATTATATTTTTATTTAATTAAATCTTTTGTGAATTTGATTCTTTTTCATATGTTTAACATGAACTTTTTTAATAATGTGTGACAGCTACTGTAATGTCATAGTGATTTTGTCTGATCATGTCATTTTAAGTTATTAAAGAACTTACAATAATTATACATTCAACACTTACAATAATGTAGTTTAGTTAACCAATCAAAGTTCTAGCCATAGGAATATTAATAATGTTATTGTTGCTAGGAAAATAGGATATTCCTACAGATTAAATGGAAACGATCGACTTATTTATAGATTACAACAAAGGGGCCTCAACCAATAAGAAGGTTTCATTAGAGCCCTACAATACGAAACCCAATGTCCGCATGCCATAGTATGTCAAATTAAAATCATTGGTGGCGCTAGTTAATATTTTTGCACGGCTTAAGTTTGTGCGATTTTGTATGTGCACATCCTTCTGATATTTTTGTCCCCCTTTTAACTTTTCTTCTACATTATCGTAAGAAAGATCTCTGATCCTATCTTATTAAGAACGTCACTCTAAATTCAACCTCTCAGGATTTATATCTCTAATAATTCTCAACACTGCATATTCAATTTATCCATATACCACGTATTTAAATTTAAAAAATTCCATGACTATTATTAATTAGAACCATGGCCCTCAAGCTTCAAATTTGGTAAAACTTCATGGTCCTCACTCCTTACTCCTCACTAGTGACACATACCCCTCAAAGTTTGGTGAATTTTGATGAATTTCTTCACGACACGGCTAAAATATCTGCTTAAGCTATAAACAAATTAGATTATTTAGATGTCCTAAACAAAAAAACAAAACAAAAAATTTCATTTTGATACGTTTTCTGTAAAAGAATAGTTTGGTATTATCCATTCTATTTATGTAATAAAGTGAGATAAGGCACTACGTCTCCCCTTTTTAAATGTTTTTACATAATTTGATGTATGTTTGATTGTTTGGTACGATAGAGAATGTTTTCTAAGAAAATAAAGAGTTTTTATTTAATTTTATATGTTTGATATATATATATATATAGAAAATATTATTTATATATAAATTAGATAAATATTATGGGAGATAAGAGTTGAGTGATGGGGTGTGAGGATGAAGGTACGGGACAGGAGAAAGAAATGAGGTGTATTGAAAGGTGGAGAGGATACTTATGATATGTCACTTGTAAACTTTGTTTTTCTTAAGCTTATATGATTTGCAATCGTTGAGTGGTTTGAATTCAACGAAATTTGAGGTACGCTTGTATTTGTTCATGATTAAATTTAATTGGATTTTCACAAATTATTTTTCAATTATTCTTTGATTCTTTGTTTTGTGAAAAAACATTTCATGCAATTGTTGATTGATCATAAATACTACGTATATCACATCTATATAGTTAATTTAATATACACGTACAACACACGGATTAATATATAACGGAGCAAATAAAATTTGGCCGCCTTGTCTGACCGTCTGGGGCAATGTAATGCACCATTAACTACCAAAAATTAGCTTAAACCCACTACCAATCCATTATTCAATAATAGCATTCTATTCCTTCGGGATGACTTAGTTGATTTAGAGGGTGATTATCCACACAAATGATTTGGGATCAATCCCTCTTTAATATTTTCTGAGTCAACTCTGTCGCATAGGGCTTGCCTAGTGCGGTTTACATCTCCGTGTAGTTTGGCTATTACACAATGAGGGATTTGCCCAGTGAGCACCTCACCCGATGGGTAGAAGCTGTGGCAAATGTTGTAGCGATTGCGGGTTATCCTGGATTCCAAAAAAAATAAAATAGCACGCCTATCTTAATTAATTAATTGTAAATTTGTAATTGGTAAAATCCAAAGAGAAAAATTACATGTTTTTTTTTGTTCAAATGAATTAGGTGGCCTGCAAACCACCCCATGACTAATGAAGCACTTAGCAGCTCTTTTTTGAACAAAATGCTATATGTTCTTCGCCGATCGTGATTTTTTTTTTCCAATCACTGACAGTTACAGAATTGTATTTTCCACTTAATTGAGTGTTCAATTTGAAGAAGAAGAAGCGGAGGAGGATCGGATATGGAGGTTAAAGGAATTGATGGGAAATTAGAAAAGAGTGATTCCACTTCTGCTGATGAAATTTCACATTTGTCTATTGACATTGGAGGTAATTTTTTGTTAAAATCGTACATTTTTGAATTTTTTTTTTGTGGGTGTGTGAGATCTTGAGTTTCTTATTTGGTAAAGTGAAACGTGCATTTTACTTTTTATGTGATTTTGGTTTGGGAATTTGGAAAGTTGATTGTTTTTCTGTTTCTTATTAGTTCGATAGGGTTTAAGAAAAGAGAAGAAGAAGAAAAGTTTTTTTTTTTTTGTATTGAGACTCAATTCAGTTATGTTAACTAAGGAACTAAGAAAGAGAAATTCAGAAACTTCTGGAATGCTATGTGCTTGTTTATACTGGACTTCATGTTTCAATATGTGTTGCTCAGACTCTTCAAAAATGTTATTGGGTTGGTGTTGGATGGAGTAGTGCATTTTTGGAGGATCCGACATGGGTGTGGCAACATTTTTGGAGAGTCTGAGCAATATAGGTTTCAATGAGGAATATAGGTTTCAATGAGTGTTAAAGGGGGATGAATGAGATGGCAGAGTAATTGATTCATAAAAATGAAAATGTGGAAAAAACGAAATTCATATACGGCTGTATTGCACTAGTTCACTAGTTCTACTTAATTAAGTGATGATCCAACATCTTATTTTCATTTCGCAATCCTATGTAGTGATATACCATTGTATCATGTTTTTCCTCTGAGCTCGAAAGGTTGAAGTTCATTTTAATCTTAAATAAGAGGGAGGCTTGAGCAAAGAGGCGGATATTTGAATGGCAAAACATGGGCATATCCAATAGGAAGTTGTAAATGTGGTTGGACAAGTGTGAAAGGGGACTGAACTAAAACCATTTATATGAGATTGTCGACAATCAGAACGTATCAATCTTGAAGAAATGATTCCCTAGTTTGGAACAACAATTGTTGGAATTGACTGATCAAAATTAACAAAAAGGCTCTTGTTGGAATTGGTAGTTGTTCAAGGTCTAATCTAGCTAAAACCGCTCTTTGAAAACAAAGAAATATCATCAACTGAGAGTGATCTCCAGAAGTCGACCAGTTTCTTCTGTGCTAGGTAACTTAAGCATTTTTGTAGATTATCAACTTTTAGATAGATGGTTTATGAACTCAAGGTACATCTGAATGCGTCTTAGTGAAAATTCTTATTTTTCTTTGCAACAGAACTTCGGTCTTAGTTTACAATTGCCATTTCCTACTCTACTTTGGAATTCGGAAGTCCTTGCGTTCCATAAAAGGGATATAGAATCTCACTAATTTTTTCATAAGTAGAACAGAAATTAACTATTTTACAATATGTTGATAAGCATCTCCAATGTACACAGTCAGATATTGAAGAAGCTTTATGCAACTTGGCTGGCTTTAAAAATCCTCCTACTAACTACCTATTAAAGAATATTTTGAGGACCAAAATAGGAAAAATGCTAAATGAAAGGACCTTTTCTTTTGCAGGCTCCCTCATCAAGATTGTATACTTTTCAACCAACAGTAAGTGCAGCACAAATGATGAGGCACCAACGTTATCAAAAGAAAGACAGGAAGTTCCCAATGGAGACCTTAACCATCACATTCTTAGTGGCAGGCTTTATTTCGTTAATTTCGAGACTAGCAAGATTGAGGATTGCATAAAGTTTTTGTCTTCCAAGAAACTTCAACAATGCGGTAGGTATTCTTTGTGGTGCTTACACCTTAGATGTAATTGTTTTTCCTATGGTGACTTAATTGGTTACAAACTGGCAGCCAGGTAATCAATATAGGGAGCTTGATTATGAACATGAACTTAATATATTTTGATAAGTGAAGAAGAATTTATTGTTTCACCTTTGATTATACGTAAATCTAATTCATCGGAGCTGTCAGCATCGTTAGGAATATGTACATGTGTGGCTGAGCTTGATCCTGATAGTCACTATTTCCTTTGTTTTTAAAGAAGAAACGGATTTCCTTTTTTATTTAGTTCACCCAGATTTTGTAATGCAGCTCATAATTCACAGTATACACATCAACCAAATTTTCAATTTTAGCCACCGAGTATTAAATTTTGTATCTTATGTCTGCTCCTTTGTGTTTCTTTTCTGTCCCGTTGTCCATCTTTACAAAGTGAAGAAATAGAGGCGCAGGGCAAGGATTCTTTTCCTAGCATAGCTCTTCTCCAGGTGTAGTAGAGTGAAGAGGATGACAACAAAGATGGCCTCTCAATGGTCAAGAAGCTAGAATAGAGAGCACATGAAATAAACTCTTGCTCGTAAGTATCTCTGAGAGAATTCAGGAGTTGGAGGAGATTGGAAAGAAAAAGAAAACAGATCAGCTGGATCTACACTTAAGCAGTTGCTTTAATACTAGCATGGACTTTAAGATGTTAATTTACTTATATATTTTATTAGTGATAGTGGAAGAACAATATTAAATAATCTCTAAGTTAACGTGGCACAGAAAACATTTCTACAAACTTTAAACTGTGGATGATTGAAAGAATTTGAATTCTTGCAAGTGAAGTGTACAGAACAGAATCCTTGGCGTATTTAAAGTGTACAAACAGTCTAGTACGGACAGAAATATCATTTATATGTAGTTTCAGTTAAGCTTTTAGGTACTTTGGTCACCGTAGGAATCATATGCTCAGTTTAAGAGGAAATCTTCACTTTAAAGTTTATACTCACAGTTTGTTTGTGCTTCTTTTGAATAAGTTGTATTATGTCATGACCTCCCTAAATCTTACATATTACAATGGTTACAGGTGCTCAATGTCATCATTCTCATGCTGTTGACAAGATCAAGATTAAGGTAAAGGAGTTATTTCAAAGATGTTGGTTCTGTTTCCCACCTCTTTTCTTTTTCTTTGCTCCATTAGGTGATTATAGGAGAGTTTTCCTCAAGTCCTTAGTTTTTTGAGGAATTTTTATACCCTAAAACTTCATTAGAAAGAAAAAAATATTTGTATCCATTGTGGGATGAAACAAGCTTCCAGAAGTCCAGCAGATCAATTGTGGTTTGCTGGAGAAGCTACTCAATGATAAGTACTGAGGAAGCTACACACTGCAGTCTTCTTATTGTTAGAATGTACTTTCAAAGTTAAATACTTCTTGAAAATTAAGTTTTTATAAAGTGGAAATAAATAGTGTATGCATTTCTCCTTCTAGAATAAATAAATGAATAACCAAATAAATAAATAAGTGACCTCTCTTATAATTTAAACTTTAAGATATGGTGGTTTAGGTCAATCAATATGGTATTAGAGTAAGTAGAGTTCTTCAATTTGAGTCTTACACCGATAAACAAAATAATGTGCATGCTTGGCTAACCCAAAAGAAAAAGGAAGAGGCCACATGGGGAGTGGTAATGACCTGAAATAAATAAATAAAAATGTACTCTGTAGTTAAAACTTTTAATCGGAATGTCCACAATTCAATGAAGTGTAATTAAACTAATGTGTCAGAGTTAATAGTGTATGCATTAGTGTCTGATTGGTAAAATGTTCTAAATACACTAGACATAGTATTCATAAAAGAATTCAAGCTTAGAGCTAAAACATTGCACAGAAACCCTTGCATGTAGTACAATTTTCTGAAAAGACATTAATCAGGTCTTGTAGATGTCCCTCTGCCAATGGCTGGACTATATCTTTTTGGGGGTCAAAGCACCCATGGTCACCGAAGAGCTGTAGTAGAATTTTTCGTCATAATATTTGTAACTAATTTATATGGTGAAATGCTAAAGTTATAAGACCCATGGAACCTTTTGATGAGTTTTATGCTTGAACAGGCAACAGGTGGAGGAGCTTTCAAGTTTGCCGATCTATTCAAAGAAAAACTTGGCCTAACTCTGGACAAGGTAGAGGAAATGGAGTCTGTTGTTACTGGAGCAAATTTTCTGCTTAAGGTGGGTTTTCTTTTATAGCAGAAAGCAGTATTTGGTTTGTACTATTTTCTTCAGATATTGAAGTCCAGGCACAGGAAATCCTTTTTTAAAATAATTTATATTTCTTTTGTCCGCCAATCTTCAGCTTGGTTTACTTAATCTATTAAGTACCTGGAAGGTATTTGTGGTCCCAGGAATACATATGCGTTTTCTCTATATTAGCTTCTTGCTTGGGGAAATGATTATGTGTGTATAGCCTAATTTACTGGGTTTATTGTTTTATTAATTTATCATGATTCTGTGCTGCTTGCTTGATGGAATGCTGCGCCCTCAAGGCCGGTAAAAGATTGATAAAGGCACGTTTCTCATGGAAGTAGTGGTTTCTCTTTTCTCTCCTCCATCCAGTGTTTAGCTGAATTGAGTACGAGTAGCATATGGAATACCTTTCCCTTTCTTGGTATGGTACATTTCGATAATTTCTGGTAAATGAAGTACTCTTTTTAAGGCCAGAAAATCTGTTAATTTATTGAGTCTTTTCCACGAGACCAAGAAGTCTCCAGGATTTAAGCCTAACTAGTGAGGCTAAGACCACATTGGCAACAGAAAACCTTCTCAACTGCATACATTTCCTGCTCTTTTCTAATTTTTAGTACAAAATATTGTTGTTTTTTTTTTAAAAAAAAGAGGTTTGTTTGACCATTCCTCTCTCTTTTTCTCTGAGCAGGCTGTCAACCATGAAGTTTATACATATATTGGAGGTCAAAAGGAGTATGTGCAGATAGATCAGAATGATTTATATCCCTACCTCCTTGTCAACATTGGGTCTGGGGTTAGCATGATAAAGGTAAGCTTCACAGCCTAGATTCCTCCAATTCAATGTAAACAATAATTCACACTGATCTTCAATGGTTAGGACCTGCAAGGAGTTCACCAAAGCTCTCCTTATCCTGTTTCACGCATGATTTAGATGACATTCCATATGCTTCATACTGTTCCGCTGTTTTCCAACATGCAGTTTTCATCTCTCTGTTTTCAACATGTGGGTGCATTTCTTATTGCTTATATTATCTCGTGCAGGAAAAGTAGTTGATCTTCTGCATAGTAGTTAGCAGACAATCTATAAATTAAAAAAGTTAATACCTACAACCACTATGTTATTTTCTTAGTTAATTTGGTCCCTTGAAGTAAAGAATTTACCTTGGGTTTTCTCTTATGTGAAGATCCCCATTCTTAAATGTTATTTTCTTAGTTAATTTGATGTCAGCAAGATAACGTTGGTATACTACTGCATTTAGTAAGCATGTGTAAATGATCTTGACCAAGAACTTGACTAGATTCACTACAATCTGCGTTGGGTTGCTAATGAATTTCAGAAATACTGAGAGTTTAGGTTTAACATAGTCATCTCAGGCTGGTGGGCTTTGATGGGTTGCTAGATGCAGAGTGATATAGAAGAACTAGAACAGTAATATAAGACCCTGAAGTAAGAAGACCTTTTGACTTCATAGCATTTTCTAAAGGATTAATGCACACTTGTGACTTGAGTTGCTGGAAACTTTTGTTGACTGAAGCGATGAGTTAGGAGGCTTTTATGAGCCATAACTGCTTGTATATATTTCCGTTCTAGAATGAAAATAATTCAATCATAATTTTATCAAGAGCAGGGTGATATCTGCAATCAATTACGAATTTTATGTATTTTCAGTGGCAGAGCTACCTTAGGCCGGTTGATCAGAAAATTTTACTACTTATAAATAAAATGTATGAATAAACTATACATAATATAACTTGACGGTACTGTATAAAGTAGACTTCTTAGTCTGACGGGTTAAGCACGTTACTAGCTTAATTAGGCCAGGGTTTCGAGCCTCAGCTGGACATGTATGTTTTACATTTTCTTAGCATTATCTATTAAAATAAAAAAATGATGTTGAAATAAATGATCCCCAACTCCACAACCATAATAATCAACTATACCAAAAATTCCTTATTGTGGATGGAAAAAAATTCTTTTTCATGTCTTAATGAGGAAAATATTTCCTTTGAATTATATTTCTGATGATGTTTTCATTAATACATTTTAAGAACTAAAAACTCGATCAAAACTGTTCTAGATATAGATCTTTGATTTGTTCATTTCGCTTCTTTAAATGCTGACACTGCTCACAAATAATTCTGCATATGCCACTGCGTATTTTGGCACTTCATAGCCGACTCACTCTTTATTATATGAATATTTTATATTTATGCCTTTTAGGTAGATGGAGATGGGAAATTTCAGAGAGTTAGTGGAACTAGCGTCGGTGGTGGCACTTTCTTGGGACTAGGGAAACTTTTGACCAAATGCCAAAGGTTATTTTCATTTCAATTATAAGTAATTATTTTCAATATAGTCAATTATTTTCTTTTTCTGCAGAATTTTCTTATGTGTTCGTTATTACAGTTTTGATGAGTTACTGGAATTGAGCCATCAGGGAAACAACAGAGTGATAGACATGCTCGTTGGAGATATTTATGGGGGATTGGACTATTCAAAGGTATAAACTTTGTTGTGTAATTTATTTTTCTTTATGCTCTTTTACACCTTTTCTGTCTTTCATTTGGATCTGTTGCAGTTTAAACTATCGACAGGTCCAATATGTCACATCTTGGATATAGAAAAGTCTAATTGAGTAATGGAAAAAATAGAAAATGGAAATGGTCTCCAAAGTCCAAACTTTAGTCCAAGTTGAGCAATTTCTTTCCCAACTCCCAATTTGTGTCCATCACATCCTCGATCCACTATGTTTTGACTGTAAAGGTTCTCTTATCAAGATAGGTGAAAGTAAATTCATTTTTTATCACAAGCAAAAAAGGGATGACACTAGTAGAGTGAACTTTGCTTGTGCCTTCTCATCGCTTTGAAGTGTGAAGGATAAAGAAATGATAAGTTGAGTCAACCACCCTCTTAAGCCTCTTTTTCTCTTCATTCTGCATCTCCCTTTTGTTCATGTTCCTCCAATCTACTTTCTGTTTTGCTCCAGATGTGCTCTGCCAACGTTAGACCTTTATACAGGAGAATTTTAAGGCTAGCTTGTTACAGTTTTCAAGTTCATGTCTTGTGTCATTGTGTGTATACCTTTTCTCAAATTGATAAATTGCACACCCCCCTGAGTGGATTTTTTGTCTTATATTTTCTTTCTCTTATTGGGCCTCTTGTGTACAGAAATTCTCATTTCATCCCCAAAAGTATGGATGGAGTCACAATCTTGTTCCCAATTGTCTAAATGGTTTAAATGCTCTTAATAATTTCCTTGTCGACACTAGGCACTAGAAAGAAATGATTCCAGTCATGATGTGCGCTTTGGAAAGGTGCTGCAAACAATGCCAGACCCAAATTGACACTAATTCTCTTGTATTGCTTGCAGTGTTATCAAAGGCACGCTTTAAGCGCGCTTAAGCCTTGAAGCGAGGCTCAAAACGTGTTGAGCGCTTCGCCTCGCTTTATGTGCGCTTCAGCGTCGTCATCAAGGTTCTAAGACAAACTTTTCCTTGCCAATGAGCCTCTTATGAAGAATTGACACTAAACAATTGATATTTCACTTTATGATAAAAAAAATTCAATTTCATTGGTCATATATTTGTCATTCATGTTTATAATTATTAGTCTTGGACTAAACATATATAGTTGTATTTTTTTCTCCCTTTGTGCCTTTTTTCATTAAAGCCCGTGCTTTATTTGCGCTTTGCGCTTAAAGCCCCCCGGACCTTAGAGCTTTTTTGTGCTTTCGTCTTTGATTACACTGATTGCTTGAAATATGCACCGACCCTTCAATTGATGAGAATTTGGAGAAAAGTCATTAAAATTAGGGAAAAGGGTCTAAAATGCTCCTCTACTATACAAAATGTCTTAATTTTATCCTCCATTATAATTTGAGGCTATCCGTACCTTTTTCATTTGCAAATCCTTTCAGTTTTCAGTTGTTATAGATGAACTCATTAACTCCACTAAACAGTTCCTTATTTGACCACTGTTTCTGCTGTTGGATGTTGGCCAAGTAATTGAAATCTATCATAAGAGGAGTTGATGTATTTTGCAAATCGAGTTCCCATATTTTCAGTTTTTCTAAATGCACTATTCACATACCAAAAGCTTATTTAGTGATTCATGACAGATTGGCCTTGCATCAACAGCCATAGCGTCTAGCTTCGGCAAGGCAATCTCAGAAAACAAAGAGCTCGAAGACTACAAACCAGAAGACATCGCCCGGTCCCTCTTAAGGATGATCTCAAATAACATCGGACAGGTAATTATGCGGGTCATGATGTTTCTCTCAGCAGTATCTGTAGCCTTTCCTGACTGAGAATATTTCATTTCTCTCCATATTAAGAATAATACTGTTCCGATTAGATTTGTTTTGCATACTACTCTCCTCTCACAAGGATACAAAGAAGGGATTGAAAGAAAACTCAGGTGAAGAGCAGATAAATAATCCACCCATTACTTATTGGATACCTCGTATTGCTCATTTTCACTTCATGCTGACAATAACTGTGTATATTCTTGGACTTTGATTGTAACATGTCATAGTGTTGTTAAAATGACATCAACTATTGGAAGATACTAAAACCTAATACGACCTCTGCATTAGTCTGTAGTCTTTTCATCGCTAGAAACTCTCCGGTGGTGTTATAGACATGCATCTCTGCTACTTTGGTTCCTCAATGAAGTTATATTTCCTATTTTGATTTTATGATGCTCTTTTCTGCCATGAAACATTTCATTATAGTTGTCTTCATTAAACAAATTGATTTTTATATAAGTGTCACCAAGTTGGTCTAAGGTTTAGTATGTTAGATATTCTGTTCCGAAGTGATGCTTTGACTGAACAAGAATGGCAAACATGAACACCTGAATAAGTTGAGAAGTATGACTTTGCAACCAGCGCTCATGAAATGGAAGAAATATAGGGCCTCTCCTTCCATTCTTTTGCTATAATTTATTTGTTAAATTTGTAAAGAAGTCATTTTCTTATTGTTGCTGACTTATTTCTTAAATTGGGTTTTGCTTTTCTAGATTGCATACTTAAATGCTCTTCGTTTTGGGCTCAAGCGCATCTTTTTGGGAGGATTCTTCATTCGTGACCATGCTTATACAATGGACACAATCTCCGTTGCAGTTGATTTCTGGTAATTGCTATATCCACCTATAGTCAGATAATTGGTATCTTCCTTACTACCAAGTTACTTACCCAAGAAAATAAAGCTCCCATAATTTTCATTTGAATTATAAGCCATGGTTAGTAGAGTTACCTGGTACCCATGCTAGTGGGAAGTAGCAGGTATCCAGTGAAACAATCGAGGTATGCACAAGCTTGCCTGGACACCATCCTGACAAAAAAAGATCTTTTGAATAACATTAGTTTCTTAGTGATGAATTGGTGTGAACTTCATAGGATATATTAATCGATTGGCATACTCTTTTAACATAAGGGATAAATAGTTCTCGCTAGCTATGTTACCATTCTAAATATAAAATAGTGCTCACTAGCTCGCACTGAAACGTGGTTTGGCATTTTATCACTTTTGACTCCTGCTAGGTAAGTCTCTCCTGAATTCACAAGTTAACAGAATACACTATGTGCAGGTCCAAGGGTGAGGCCAAAGCAATGTTCTTGCGGCATGAGGGGTTTCTTGGAGCCCTAGGAGCTTTCATGAACTACAAAGATGAAAGTACAGATTCCATGCCCCCTCAGTTAGTTGAGCAACAACCCGCCAAGAGAAGTTCAAGTTGCATAGTCGATAGGATTCATAACTCTACGTGTGTGCACGAAAATGAAAATGGTGCCACAGACTGTAGATTGCGAGTTAGTAGCTCATTTAAAATTTACGATGAGGTCAAAAGGTGTTAGACCTATAAAACAACTAGTATATGTACAAAAATGAAAGAGGATGTCAAAAGAAGCTGTTGTTTCTATTCCTAGTTAAGTGAAATGGCTAAGCAACAAAATTTCAGGTTTATATGTTTATGTATTTGTCCTGCAATAGATTTGTAAACCTTGACATGTGATGAAATGAAAGATGTTATTTACACTAGTTCAGCACCTTTTGTTTCCTGTCTTCTCTACTTGAATCATAAACATTCTTCATGAATCATTGAATCTTGTACGACTACTCCCACCATTTCATGTTACTTGACCCTCGTTGATTTGACACGTTCTTTGGCATTGTTTTTCAAGATAGTAGCTATAGAAGACCAATGAAGGTTCTGAATGAGAAGTTAATACGGAGAATTTAGTTATTTATGTATTAATTATTCCATGTTCTATTCTATACAAAATAATGTATAAATACTTCTTAACTTATACATGTATTAATTATGCATATTTCTAATTTCAAATCAAACACATTAATTTTTTATACACGAGTATCTTATTTTCTAACCAACTACGTACTATTCAACATGATATTATTTATATAGAATTTAGTATTTGCTTAATTCACCTACAAATCAACTACCAAATGAGATTGTATATTACTACTCAGTGTTTTCAAAAACATTTTTTGGGGTGAGTTTCGGAGCGGGGCGTACCAAAAACGCTCCGGGCACAAATTAAAGATGTAGATCCATAGGGCGTAAGCTCCAAACATAAAAACGTAAGCTCTGGACGTTGTTTTTTTATTCATTTTTGGTTTTTGAACCTTTTTTGCTTTAAATCATATTTTTTATTATTGTTGTAATGATATTTCTCAAATAGTAATTGTAATACTTTTTTTCTTCAGTATTGATTATTAATACCTTTCTCAAATAAAAATCATTATAGGTTATTTATTAAATTTTACTTGTAAAATAATTGAAAGTTTTACTTTTTTAGTAATAAAATTATAAAAATAATTATATATTGAGACTACCCCATGTTTCGGGACTTACGTCTCACCCCATGCTACATAAAATGTCTCACCTCACGCCCTCCTTTTTAATAAGTACATTTGGATGTGCATGATTGGCAAAATGTTTAATTGGGAATCATGATAGCAGATTTGCAACTTACTCATTTGACTTTTACAGTCTCATTTTAAAAGGAGCAGTAATTCATCAATGTTTGCAGGCACACCTACAAAACATGAGTGCCATCAATGACCACTGCAACTTCTATAGGGACTTATACTGCAACTTCTTTTCTCTGTCACCTCGTTTAAATCTCTGCAGAACTCATATAATACCCTTCTCTGTTTCAATTTATTTGTCGTTCTAATTTATTTTAAATTTTTAAAATTTTAATTATAAATTCGGATATAAAAGTTATAAGCATTTTGCATATTATATAAAAAAATATTATTGATAATGATAATTACTAATTTCAAATATTTTAAAAATAATTATATTTTTTATTGACTCTCGAAATTTTAATTGTGTCAAGGAAAGTATCACAATTATTGTACCTTACTCAATGGGGCAACTCTTTAAAATTTCTCAGAGTCTATTGTACCGATAGTTTGATGCTTCAATTCCTATGTCCAAACAAATAAATGTCATCTCCTTGCCTTCCAACAACCCTTAAGCCATATATTTTATTTCAAATTCAAATATTTTGAAATAATATTGAGGATTAATGTTTGTTTTATAATTTTATTTATTATTTCAACTTTAACTTTAAAATTAGAGAGTATGAAATTTGAAAAATAAGTTCTGAGGAATACTAATTCAACTTTCACTCACAAAATCCAAATAACTTCATTTTCAAAAATCATTTTCTAACCTCAACTTTTAATTTTTCTTCCAAACTTCAACTAGTCCCTCTGTCCAACAATATTTGTTTACTATTGATTTTGCATATTTCTTAAGAGATTTATAAATAGATGGGTAATTTTAATATATCACCATTTGAATATAAATGCAATGTCTTGAAAAATGTAATAAGAAATATAATTAGCGATAAGAGTAAATTAGGAACTAAGTGTAAAATTATTCATTAATTTTATAAAGTGGACAAGTATTATTAGATATCTCAAAATAGTACAGTGAACACCTATTATTGAACGAATGAGTAAATTTTAGCAGCCAAAATAAACTCTAATAAATGCTTTGTTGGATGTTCTAATTAATTCTTGTTCACTATCTGTGCATGGTCGGCTCAAGCATGTATGCCCAATTAATATCTCTATATAAATGCACCCATCCCTGAGTATTCATTCGGTCAGGAACAAGTTATTTTGTAATTAATATGAAATAAAAATAACATTATAATTTGAGATAATTAATCTTGAGATAAGATTTTGTGATTTTATCTAACTAAATATGGATAAATTCATCCAAAATTAATTTCAAAATAAGTTATTCCTTATTTTTCGTATTAAATTAAATTAAACAAGATTGGATCGTTTGGTTGGGAACTAGTTATCCCAGGATTAATTATCCTGTGATTGGTTATCCTGGGATAACTTATCCCATCATATATGGAATAATTTATCCCATCACTATGCTATAAATGGTGGGATAAGTTATCTCAAACATGTCAACCAAACAAGACATTAAAATTTTATCCCAAGACTATTTTTTTGGAAAAATCCCTTTGGCCAGAAAATTTGGCCAGAATGGTAAAATAACATATTTCACACTATGTTATTTTACCTTTTTGAATATTTTTACCATTTTAACTTTAATTTATTTTAATTAAAAAATGGAAAAAAGATCAGTTTATTTTAAAATAAAAAGAGTATTACCAAATTTTCTGGCAATTTAGCATTATCCCTATTTTTTTTTATCTCAGGACTATTTATTCTTATCTCTCACACCAAACGAGAAGAGTTTTACTTCCACTGTCCCATATTACTAGAGATATTTATCCTTAATTATATGTCACTTTTAAATATCAAGATAGTATTAATATTTTTTTAAATTTTACCTTTACAATTAAATCTTTTTCGAAAGTATAAACAAATTTGTAGAGTTTTAACAAAAATTCTTAAGGCATAAATTAATAAAACTATAATTTTTATTTATGGCTTCTTAAGAATTATAAAAGAGAAAATAAACAATTAATATACTCTCTTTGTTCATTTTTACTTGTCACTTATTTCTAAAATAAATTTTCATTTTAACTCGTCACTTTTGACATATCAAGCAAAGACAATAATATTTTTTTCATATTTTACCTTTAACATTAAATACTTATTTTTCAAGACATCATTTAATAGCGGACAATTTGGTAAAATATATATATTAATAATTATTTTCTTAATGGATAAGCTAAATCAAAGTGTAACAAGTAAAAGTGAATGGATGGAGTAAGACGGAGGAAGTGACATAAATAATCTGTCCTTTTAATGCAACTACTTTAGATTCCATCGATGGTCCTTTTAATTTTTTTCTATAATATTTTGAACGTATTTTTTATTTATTTATTTGTTTAGAATAATATCTTTGTTTTTTGAGTAATAAAGAGCAGCCCCATGTGCTTATTACATGTTCAAAATTTTCTGATGGAAGTTGGAGGATACTTCATAGAATGCTCGTGTGTGTGATGAGACCCAAAAAAACATTAAATTCCCAAAACTTGCATTAGACAAGGACATGGTTGGCATGAGTTTTTTCTTGACGGCATCAAATAGATAAGTCTAAGGTTCAAAATTAGTGTCACCATGATCAATTTGGTCATTTTTGTACAACCCTCCTTTCTCTTTTTTTTTTTACATGACTTGACTCAAAATGAAATTTAAGAAAGAAGGATTTTTTATCAAAATTTTATGATAACTAAGATAGGGTGAGAGTGACTCAAGGACAAAATATGAGAAATAAGGCTGAAATGATTTGAATATGTGAAGATCATGAGATGTGTGGATATTCTAGTGCGGAGGTTTAAGAGGCGCCAAAATTTGATACGCTCAAATTACACCTCCCTAAAGAAGCATAAGCGATCGTTATCAAGTAAAGGACCCAACTTGTAGGTTGGGGTCGATCCCACGAGGAAAATGATTTAGACTTCACTTTAACCAACAATTATATTCGTTTAGTCAAATTACTTCCAGAAACAAGTAATTAAAGGGAGGGGGGGGGGGG
>JAJOOH010003500.1:0-20212 GCA_029582605.1 Solanum gracilifrons | reverse complement strand
TTGTGAATCGGATGGCTCCGAAACTATAGTTTTGCACCACTAAGCTATATGCTTAGCGATAGTTGTTTCTATTGTAGGGAATGATCGAGAGGAGGCATAAAGCTGGCCATTGGGGATGGAAGATCACAATTGCATATAGCATCTATATTTTGCATAAACCTTGGGACTTGTACATGATCTATGTGTTGTATATTTACATGATGTTTTGAGGACGAATTTGATCATGTCACCATGGATTGTAATATAAGTATGACTATGTGTTTTGTTCTTTTGGGGCGTGTAAGCCCAAGTCTTGTAATATATTAAATTTACCACTAATTTTGAATGATGGTGTGAAGCATGAACCACCTAGTTTGAGTACTCGGAAGTTAGATATATATTTATTTCTAATGTGAGGACAATATATATATGCACAAAAATCTCGTGAGTTGTTGGCTTATATGACTTCGGTAGGGTCGTTACATAGCCTCTTCGATAGGACGATGCCTCCAACGGACCTGAACAATAGGAATGGCTCTCGAGCGTAATCTCCTCACATCTCTGGCTAGAATGGCAATTGGTTCCTCTTCAAATGTCAAATGATCATCAACTCAACTACATCATACTGGAGCACATGGGACTCTTCATGAACATATCGCCGCAACATCGAGACATGGAAAACAGGGTGAATGGCTGAAAATGCTGGAGGTAGGGCCAACCCATAAGTAAACTCCCCAATTGTCCGAAATATCTCAACAGGCCCAATGTACCGGGGCTAAGCTTTCCCCGCCTCCCAAACATCATGATGCCAATTATGGGCGACACACGGAGGAATACCCGATCACCAATAGAAAAATCTCAAAGGTCGGCGCCTCAGATCCGCCTAACTCTGGTGCCTACTGCGAGCCGTCCTGAGTCTATCCTGAATCACCCTCACCTGATCCAGGGCCTCCTGAAGCAAATCTGGACCACGCGGCCTAGGCTCGGTAGACTTAAACCAACCAACTGGAGAGCGACAACGCCTACCATATAACGCCTCGAATGGGGCTATCTGAATACTAGAGTGGTAACTGTTGTTGTACGCAAACTCCGCCAAAGGTAAGAATTGATCCCACTGACCTCCAAAAATCCATAACACAGGCCCGTAACATATCCTTAAGGACCTGAATAGTACGTTCGACTGGCCATCCGTCTGCGGGTAGAAAGTTGTGCTAAGCTCAACTTGAGTGCCCAACTGATCCAGAAAAGTCCTCCAAAAGCTAAAGGTGAACTGAGAACCCCGATTTGATATAATAGAAACTTGCACCCCATGAAGTCGAAACACCCCCCGAATGTAGATACGAGGCAACCTCTCGATGCTAAATGAAGACTGAACAGGAAAGAAATGTGCTGACTTGGTCAATTGATCAACGATGACCCAAATGCAATAAACAGCTCTGGAAGTGCTAGGCAACCCCACCAGGCCTCAAATGCTCAGCCTTTAACTGTTGGCAGCACAAGCAACGGGAAACAAAGTTAGGAATATCTCTCCTAATGCCACTCCAGCAGTAATGCTGCCTCAAATCACGATACATCTTCGCCGTGCCCGAATGGATAGAGTATTTAGACTCATGACCCTCAGAAAATATCAACTGAATCAAATCTCCAACTCTCGGAACACAGATGCGGCTGGCGAATCTGAACACTCCATCAGGATCGAAGGAAGCCTGACCACCATCTCCCGCTAACGCTCGATCTCTAAGGGCCACCAAGGCTTCATCCTCAAAGTGAAAACTACGGATCCTATCAAGCAAGGAAGACTGAACTCCCATATGGGCCAAGACACGTCTAGAATATGAGATATCCAATCGAACCATGCTATTCGTTAAGAACTGAATGTCCATAGCCAAGGGTCGCTGCTCAACATATAAGAAGGCTAGACTACCCATATTCACCGTCTTTCGGCTAAAGGCGTCTGCTACCACATTCTCCTTTCTCGGATGATAGAGAATGGAGACGTCATAGTCCTTCGGGAGACAAAATCCAACGATGTTGCCTCGAATTAAGGTCCCTCTGGCTCATGATGTACTGAAGACTCCTGTGATCGGTATAGATCTCACATCGAACTCCATACAAGTAGTGCCTCAAAATCATAAGTGCGAAAACTACCGCCGCCAACTCTAAGTCATGGGTGTGGTAGTTGCGCTCATGAATCTTAAGTTGCCTCGACGAATAAGCATTAATGCTGCCCAGCTGGATCAATACACAACCCAAAGCAACGTCGGATGCGTCGCAATAAACCGTGAAGCCCTCGCCCTCAATTGGAAGTGTCAATATAGGAGCGGTGGTCAATAAATCCTTGAGCCTCAAAAAGCTCACCTCACACTCCTCCGATCAAATAAAGGGAACATCAACATGAGTCAACTAGGTCAGAGGTGCTGCCAAGGTAGAGAAAACCTCCACAAATCGTCTTTAGTAGCCTGCTAGTCCGACGAAGCTCCGAATCTTAGTAAATAAGGTGGGCCTAGCCGAATCCCGAATAGCCTCAATCTTCCCCGTATCTACCATAACGCCCTTCTGGGATACAACATGCCCCAATAATGCTACAGAGTCAAAAACCATAGGAGGTCTCAAAAATATATCCAAAACCTCGGGACACAAAAGAAGGGTCAATCCAGACCAAACATGACATTCCAAAGCTAACCGCTCTGACAGAATTCTAATTCGAGTGCGTTTGCTGAAAATGTTGACCAAATTCAAACTTAGGCTTAAACTTAAAGTTAAAACGCCTAATCGCACCCACTCACTCTGAAAACCTCGAGAGTCATGTCGACCATGCTACTAGCCTAAAATGACCATTACGGAGCTGATGGAATTGTCCAAATTGTATTCCGATGTCATCTTCTTGAGGTTTTGATCGAAAATGATAGTTCAAGGTTCACAATCTCCAAAACACAAAAACTCGCACCAAGACCAAACGAACGACCAGGTAACTGAACTGTCAGTCCCAGCAAGTCATAAATGACTTGGGGTCGCTACAAGAACGCTCTAAACGACACATAGATGGAAATACATAGAAAGGACCTGGAGGTTCATTACAATATCCACTACTTAAAATGACCTCCGTCCGCGAAAGAAAAGATCAAGAAGTACCTGAAGGCTCAAACAAGCCGGGAAACTCCTCTTGCATTTCCTGCTCGGTCTCCAGGTAGCCTCCGTGACTGGACGATGCCTCCATCGGTCCTTAATAATAGGAATGACTCTCGAGCACAATCTTCTCATATCTCTGGCTAGAATGGCAACTGGTTTCTCTACAAATGTCAAACGATCATTCAATTCGACTGCATCATGCTGGAGCACATGGGATTCATCAGGAACAAATCGCCGCAACATGGAGTCATGGAAATCTGGGTGGATGGCTGAAAATGCTGGAGGTAGGGCCAACTCATAAGCAACCTCCCCAACTATCTGGAGTATCTCAAGAGGCCCAATGTACCTGGGGCTAAGCTTGCCTCGCCTCCCAAACCTCATCACGCCCTTTATGGGCGACACACGGAGGCCTTAATCACTCTCAAATGATCCAAGGCCTCATGAAGCAAATCTGTAGCACGCGGCTTAGGCTGTGTAGACTTAAACCAACCAACTGGATATCGACAACGCCTAGCATATAACACCTCGAATGGGGCCATCTTAATATTACGGTGGTGGCTGTTGTTGTACGCAAATTCCGCCAAAGGTAAGAACTAGTCCCACTGACCTCCAAAATCCATAACACAGACCCACGACATATCCTCAAGGACTTGAATAGTATGCTCCAACCAGCCATCCGTCTGCTGGAGGAAAGCTCTGCTAAGGTCAACCCGAGTGCACAACTCATCCTAAAAAGTCCTCCAATAGCTAAACGTGAACTGAGAACCACGATCTGATAAAATAAAAACTGGCACCCTATGAAGTCGAACCACCTCCCGAATGTAGATACGACCCAACCTCTCGGCGCTAAATGAAAACTGAATATGAAGGAAATATGCTGACTTGGCCAATCGATCAACGATGACCCAAATGCTATCAACACCCCTATAAGTCCGAGGCAACCTCACAATGAAGTCCATAGTGATACGCTCCCACTTCAACTCCTTAATTGGTAATCTCTGAAACTCACCACCAGGTCTCAAATGCTCAGCCTTTACCTGCTGGCAGCACAAGCAACGGGAAACAAATTCAGCAATATCTCTCCTCATGCCAATCCACCAATAATGCTGCTTCAAATCACGATTCATATTCGATGTGCCCGGATGGATAGAGTATTTAGACTCATAGCCCTCAGAAAGTATCAACTGAATCAAATCTCCAACTCACGGAACACAGATGCGGCTGGCGAATCTCAACACTCCATCTGGATCGAAGGAAGCCTGACCACCATCTCCTGCTAACACTCGATCTCTAAGGGCCACCAAGGCCTCATCCTGAAACTAACAACCACGGATCCTATCAAGCAAGGAAGACTGAACTCCCATATGGGCCAAGACACGTCTAGAATATGAGATATCCAACCGAACCATGCGATTGGCAAAGAACTGAATGTCCATAGCCAAGGGTCGCTCCTCAACATATAAGAAGGCGAGACTACCTATACTCACCGCCTTAAGGCCCAAGGCGTCTGCTACTACATTCGTCTTTCCTGGATGATATAGAATGGAGAGGTCATAGTCCTTTCGGAGATCAATCCAACGATGCTGCCTCGAATTAAGGTCCCTCTAGCTCATGATGTACTGAAGAGTCCTGTGATCGGTATAAATCTCACATCAAACTCCATACAAGAAGTGCATCTAAATCTTAAGTTTGAAAACTACCGCCGCCAACTCTAAGTCATGGGTGTGATAGTTGTGCTCATGAATCTTAAGCTACCTCGATGCATAAGCAATAACCCCACCCTGCTACATTAATACACAACCCAAACCAACGCCAGATGAATCACAATAAACCGTGAAGCCCTCGCCCTCAACTGGAAGAGTCAATATAGGAGCGATGGTCAATAACTCCTTGAGCCTCAAAAAGCTCGCCTCACACTCCTCTGACCAAACAAAAGGAACATCAACATGAGTCAATCGGGTCAAAGGTGCTGCCAAGGTAGAGAAACCCTCCACAAATTGTTTGTAGTAGCCTGATAGTCCGACGAAGATCCGAATCTCAGTAAATAAGGTAGGCCTAGCCCAATCCCGAATAGCCTCAGTCTTCGCCGGATCTACCATAATGCCCTCCTTCGATACAACATGCCCCAAGAACGCTACAGAGTCTAACCAAAACTAACACTTTGAGAACTTGGCATAAAGCCGCTGATCTCTCAAAGTCTGAAGCACAACTCTCAAATGCTGCTCATAATCACCCCTACTCCGCGAGTATATAAGAATGTCATCAATGAAGACTAAAAACACCGACGGACTGCTCCAAACTCGTTCGAAAACCCCGTGTAAGAAAACAACCAACAATACCAAATTCGATATTACGGACTCAACGACACAGTTGAAATTTCCATCAAAGGTCATCTTGATAAAAAGTGGGTCCGACTTCCAAAAGCCATTTTAAGTCAAAAACCGTAAAAGGGCTCGGAAATATATTGAAAACCTCAGGACACATAAAAAGGATCAATCTAGACCAAACTTGACATTCCAAAGCTAACCGCGCTGACGAAATTCTCATGCGAGCTAGTTTGCTTAGAATGTTGACCAAAGTCAAACTTAGGCTTAAACTTAAAGTTAAAACGCCTAATCGCATCGACTCACACTGAAAGCCTCGGGAGTCATCTCGACCATGCTACTACCCAAAAATGGCCTTCCCGGAGCTGATGGAATCATCCGATTTAGATTCCGATGTCATCTTTTTGAGCTTTTGAACGAAAATGATCGTTGAAGGTTCATAAGATCCAGAACACAAAAACTCGCACCAAGACCAAACGATAGAGCAGGTAACCAAACTGTCAGTCCCAGCAAGTCATAAATGACTTGGGGTCGCTACAGGAACTCTCTAAATGACACACAGAAGGCAAGAAATAGAAATGAACTAGAGGGTCATTACAATATCCACTACTAAAAATGACTTTCGTCCGCGAAAGAAAGGATCAAGAAGTACCTAAAGGCTCAAACAAGCCAGGAAACTGCTCTTGCATATCCTTCTCCGTCTCCCAGGTAGCCTCGTCGACTGGACGATTGCTCCATCGGTCCTTAACAATAGAAATGGCTCTCGACCGCAATCTCCTCATATCTCTGGCTAGAATGGAAACTGGTTTCAATACAAATGTCAAACGATCATTCAATACGACTGCATCATACTGAAGCACATGGGACGCATCAGGAACATATCGCCGCAACATCGAGTCATGGAAAATCGGGTGGATGGCTGAAAATGCTGGAGGTAGAGCGAACTCATAAGCAACCTCCCCAACTGTCCGGAGTATCTCAAAAGGCCCAATATACCTGGGGCTAAGCTTTCCCCGCCTCCCAAACCTCATCACGCCCTTCATGGGATACACACGGAGGAATACCCGATCACTAATTGAGAATCTCAAAGGTCGGTGCCTCCGATCCACATAACTCTGGTACCTACTCTGAGCCATCCTGAGCCTATCCTGAATCACCCTCACTTGATCCAGTGCCTCCTGAAGCAAATCTGTACCACGCGGCTTAGGCTTTATAGACTCAAACTAACCTACTGGAGATCAACAACGCCTACCATATAACGCCTCGAATGGGGACTTATGAATACTAGGGTGGTGGCTGCTATTGTACGCAAACTCCGCCAAAGGTAAAAAGTGGTCCCACTGACCTCCAAAATCCATGTCACAGCCCCGCAGCATATCCTCATGGACCACAATAGTACGCTCCAACTGGCCATCAGTCTGTCGGTGGAAAGCTGCACTAATGTCAACCCGAGTGCCCAACTCATCTTGAAAGGTCCTCCTAAAGCTAAATGTGAACAGAGAACCCCTAACTTATATAATAAAAACTGGAACCCCATGAAGTCGAACCACCTCCCGAATGTATATACGAGCCAACCTCTCGGCGCTAAATGAAGACTGAATAGGAAGGAAATGTGCTGAGTCGGTCAATCGATCAACGATGACCCAAATGCTATCAACTCCTCTAAAAGTCCGAGGCAACCTCACAATGAAGTCCATAGTGATACGCTCCCACTTCCACTCGGGAATTGGTAATCTCTGGTACTGACCACCAGGTCTCAAATGCTCTGCCTTTACCTACTGGTAGTACAGGCAACGGGAAACAAAGTTAGCAATATCTCCCCTCATGCCAATCCAGCAGTAATGCTGCCTAAAATCACGATACATCTTCGTTGTGCCCGGATGGATAGAGTATTTAGACTCATGTCCCTTAGAAAGTGTCAACCGAATCAAATCTCCAACTCTCAGAACACAGATGCGGCCGGCGAATCTCAAAGCTCCATCTGGGTCTAAGGTTGCCTTACCACCATCACCCGGTAACACTCGATCTCTAAGGGCCACCAAGGCCTCATCCTCAAACTTACAACCACGGATCCTATCAAGGAAGGAAGAATCAATTGCCATATGGGCTAAGACACGTCTAGAAACTGAGATATCAAACCGAACCACGCTATTGGCTAAGAACTGAATGTCCATAGCCAAGGGTCGCTCCTCAATAGATAAGAATGCTAGACTACCAATACTCACCGCCTTGCGGCTCAAGGCGTCCGCTATCGTATTTTCCATTCCCGGATAATAGAGAATAAAGAGGTCATAGTCCTTCAGGATCTGAATCCAACGACACTGCCTCGAAATAAGGTCCCTCTGGCTCATGATGTACTGAAGACTCCTGTGATCGGTATAGATCTCACATCGAACTCCATACAAGTAGTGCCTCCAAATCATAAGTGTGAAAACTACAGCCGCCAACTCTAATTCATGGGTCTGGTAGTTGCGCTCATGAATCTGAAGCTGCCTCGACGCATAAGCAATAATTCGGCCATGCTGCATCAATACACAACCCAAACCAACGTCGGATGCGTCACAATAAACCGTGAACCCTTCGCCCTCAATTGGAAGAGTCATAATAGGAGAGGTGGTCAATAACTCCTTGAGCCTCAAAAAGCTCGGCTCACACTCCTCTGACCAAACAAAGGGAACATCAACACGAGTCAATCGGGTCAGAGGTGCTGCCAAGGTAGAAAAATGCTCTACAAAACGTATGTAGTAGCCTGCTAGTCCGATGAAGCTCCGAATCTCAATAAATGAGGTTGGCCAAGCCCAATTCTGAATAGCCTCAATCTTCGTCGGATCTACCATAATGCTCTCCTTGGATACAACATGCCCCAAGAACGCTACAAAGTCTAACCAAAACTAGCACTATGAGAACTTGGCATAAAGCCGCTGATCTCTCAAAGTCTGGAGCACAACTCTCAAATGCTGCTCATAATTACCCCTACTCCGCGAGTATATTAAAATGTCATGAATGAAGACAAAAAACACCGACGGGGTGCTCCGAACTCGTTCAGAAACCCGTGCACGCAAATGAGAAATTCACCCATGACAAATTCGATATTACGGACTCAACGGCGTAGTTGAAATTTCCATCAAAGGTCATCTCGCTAGAAAGTTGGTCCCACTTCCAAAAGTCATTTTAATTCAAAAACCATAAAAGAGCTCAGAAATATATCCAAAACCTCGGGACATAAAAGAAGTGTCAATCTAGACCAAACTGGACATTCCAGACCTAACCGCGCTGACAGAATTCTCATCCAAACGGGTTTGATTAGAATGTTGACCAAAGTAAAACTTAGGCTTAAACTTAAAGTTAAAACGCCTAATCGCATCGACCCACACTGACAACCTCGAGAGTCATGTCGACCGCAATCTCCTTATATCTTTTGCTAGAATGGCAACTGGTTTCAATCCAAATGTCAAATGATTATTCAATTCGACTGCATCATACTGAAGCACATGGGACGCATCATACTGAAGCACATGGGACGCATCAGGAACATATCTCCGCAACATCGAGTCATGGAAAATCGGGTGGATGGCTAAATATGCTGGAGGTAGGGCCAACTCATAAGCAACCTCGCCAACTGTCTGGAGTATCTCAAAAGACCCAATGTACCTGGGGCTAAGCTTTCCCCGCCTGCCAAACCTCATCACGCCCTTCATGGGCTATACACGGAGGAATACCCGATCACCAATTGAGAATCTCAAAGGTCGGTGCCTCCGATCCTCATAACTCTGGTGCGTACTCTGAGCCATCCTGAGCCTATCCTGAATCACCCTCACTTGATCCAGGGCATCCTTAAGTAAATCTGTACCACGCGGCTTAGGCTCTATAGACTCAAACCAACCAACTGGAGATCGACAACGCCTACCATATAACACCTCGAATGGGGACATCTGAATACTAGGGTGGTGGCTGTTGCTGTAGACAAACTCCGCCAAAGGTAAGAACTGGTCCCACTGACCTCCAAAATCCATAACACAGGCCAGCAACATATCCTCATGGACCTGAATAGTACTCTTCTACTGGACATCCGTCTGCGGGTGGAAAGTTGTGCTAAGGTCAACCCGAGTGCCCAACTCATCCTGAAAGGTCCTCCAAAAGCAAAACGTGAATAGAGAACCCCGATCTGATATAAATAAACTGGCACGCAAATGAGATATGCAACCATGACAAATTTGATAATATAGACTCAACGATGCAGTTGAAATTTACATAAAAAGTCATCTCGATAAAAAGTGGGTCCCACTTCCAAAAGCCATTTTAAGTCAGAAACCATAAAAGCGCTCAGAAAAATATCGAAAACCTCGGGACACAAAAGAAGTTTCAATCTAGACCAAGCTTGACATTCCAAAGCTAACCGCGCTGACGGAATTCTAATTCGAGTGTGTTTTCTTTGATGTTGACCAAAGTTAAACTTAGGCATAAACTTACAGTTAAAACGCCTAATCGCACCGACTCACACTGAAAACCTCGAGAGTCATGTCAACCATGCTACTAGCGTAAAATGACCCTTTCGGAGCTGATGGAATCGTCCTAATTAGATTCCGATGTCATTTTCTTGAGTTTTTGATCGAAAATGATCGTTCAAGGTTCATAAGCTCCAAAACGCAAAAACTCGCACCAAGACCAAACGAACGACCGGTAACCGAAATGTCAGTCACAGTATGTCATAAATGACTTGGGGTCACTACAAGAATGCTTTAAAAGACACACAGAAGGCAAGAAATAGAAACGACCTGGAGGGTCATTACAATATCCATTACAAAAAAGGACTTTCGTCCGCGAAAGAAAGGATCAAGAAGTACCTGAAGGCTCAAAAGAGCCGGGAAACTGGTCTTACATTTCCTGCTCGGTCTCCCAGGTAGCCTCTTTGACTAGACGATGCCTCCATCGGTTCTTAATAATAGGAATAGCTCTCGAGCGCAATCTTCTCTTCTCTCTGGCTAGAATGGCAATTGTTTCTCTACAAATGTCAAACAATCATTGAATTCGATTGCATCATACTGAAGTACATGGGACTCATCAGGAACATATCGCCGCAACATCGAGTCATGGAAAATTGGGTGGATGGCTCAAAATTCTCGAGGTAGGGCCAACTCATAAGCAACCTCCCAAACTATCCGGAGTATCTCACGAGGCCCAATGTACCTGGGGCTAAGGTTGCCTCGCCTCCCAGACCTCATCACGCCCTTCATGGGTGACACACGGAGGAATACCCGATTACCAATGGAGAATCTCAAAGGTCGGCGCCTCCGATCCGCATAACTCTGGTGCCTACTCTGAGCCATCCTGAGCCTATCCTGAATCACCCTCACCAGATCCAAGGCCTCTTGAAGCAAATCTGTACCACGCGACTTTGGTTCTGTAGACTTAAACGAACCAACTGGAGATCGACAACGCCTACATTATAACGCCTCGAATGGGGCCATTTTAATACTAGGGTGGTGGCTGTTGTTGTACGCAAACACCGCCAAAGGTAAGAACTAGTCCAACTGACCTCCAAAATCCATAACACAGGCCCACAACATATCCTCAAGAACCTGAATAGTACGCTCCAAATGTCCAATCGTCTGCGGGAGGAAAGCTGTGCTAAGGTCAACCCAAGTACACAAGTCATCCTGAAAGTTCCTTCAAAAGCTAAACATGAACTGAGAACCCCGATCTGATATAATAAAATTGGCACTGCATGAAGTCGAACCAGCTCCCGAATGTAGATACGAGCCAACCTCTCGGCGCTTAATGAAGACTGAATAGGAAGGAAATGTGCGGACTTAGTCAATCGATCAACGATGACCCAAATGCTCTCAACACCTCTAGAAATCCGAGGCAACCTCACAATGAAGTCCATAGTGATACGGTCCCACTTCCACTCCGAAATTGGTATCTCTGAAACTCACCACCAGGACTCAAATGCTCAGCCTTTACCTGCTGGCATCACAAGCAACGGGAAACAAAGTCAGCAATATCTCTCCTCATGCCAATCCACCAGTAATGCTTCCTCAAAGGACGATACATCTTCGAGGTTCAAGAATGGATAGAGTATTTAGACTCATGACCCTCAGAAAGTATCAACAGAATCAAATCTCCAATTCTTGGAACAGAGATGCGGCTGGCGAATCTCAACACTGTATCGGGATCGAAGGAAGCCTGACCACCATCACCTGCTAACACTCGATCTTTAAGGGCCACCAAGGCCTCATCCTCAAACTGACAACCACAGATCCTATCAAGCAAGGAAGACTGAACTCCCATATGGGCCAAGACACGTCTAGAATCTGAGATATCCAACCGAACCATGCTATTGGCAAAGAACTGAATATGCGTAGCCAAGGGTCGCTCCTCAACATATAAGAAGGCTAGACTACCCATAATCACCACCTTTCGGCCCAAGGCGTTGGCTACCACATTCGCCTTTCCTGGATGATAGAGAATAGAGAGGTCTTAGTCATTCAGGAGGTCAATCCAATGATGTTGCCTCAAATTAAGGTTCCTCTGGCTCATGATGTACTAAAGACTCCTATGATCGGTATAGATCTCACATCGAACTGCATACAAGTAGTGCCTCCAAATCTTAAGTGCGTAAACTACCGCCGCCAAGTCTAAGTCATGGTTGTGATAGTTGCGGTCATGACTCTTAAGCTGCCTCGACGCATAATCACCCCTACTCTACGAGTATATCAAAACGTTATGAATGAAGACCAAAAACACCGACGGAGTACTCCGAACTAGTTCAGAACCACAAGCAGGCAAACAAAATATGCAACCATACCAAATTCGATATTACGAACTCAACGACGCAGTTGAAATTTCTTTCAACGGTCATCTCGATAAAAAGTATGTCCCACTTCCAAAAGACCTTTTAAGTCAAAAACCATAAAAGGGCTCGGAAATATATCGAAAACCTCGGGACACAAAAGAATGGTCAATCTAGACCAAACTTGACATTACAGAGCTAACTGCGCTGACGGAATTCTTATCCGAGCGTGTTTTCTTAGATTGTTGACCAAAGTCAAACTTAGGCTTAAACTTAAAGTTAAAATGCCTAATCGCACTGACTCACACTGAAAACCTCGAGAGTCCGACGAAGCTCCGAATCTCAGTAAATGAGGTGGGCCTAGCCCAATTCTAAATAGCCTCAATCTTCGCCGGATCTACCATAATGCTCTCCTTGGATACAACATGCCCCAAGAACACTACAGAGAGTAACCAAAACTAGCACTTTGAGAACTTGGCGTAAAGTCGCTGATGTCTCAAAGTCTAGAGCACAACTCTCAAATGCTGCTCATAATCACCCCTACTCCGCGAGTATATCAAAATGTCATCAATGAAGACCAAAAACACCGACGGGGTGCTTTAAACTGGTGTAGAACCCCGTGCACGCAAATGAGATATGCAACCATCACAAATTCGATATTATGGACTCACTGGCGCAGTTGAAATTTCCATCAAAGGTCATCTCGATAAAAACGTGGGTCCCACTTCCAAAAGCCATTTTAAGTCAAAAACCATAAAAGGGCTCGGAAATATATCCAAAACCTCGGGACACAAAAGAAGTGTCAATCTAGATCAAACTTAACATTCCAGATCTAACCGCAATGATAGAATTCTAATTAGAGCACGTTTTCTTTGAATGTTGACCAAAGTTAAACTTAGGCATAAACTTAGAGTAAAACCCCTAATCGCACCGACTCACGCTGAAAACCTCGGGAGTCATGTCGACCATGCTACTAGCCTAAAATGACCCTTCTGGAGCTTATGGAATCATCCGAATTGGATTCCGATGTCCTCTTCTTGAGCTTTTGATCAAAAATGATCGTTCACGGTTCAGAAGCTCCGAAACAAAAAAACTCGCACCCCGACCAAACGAACGACCAGGTAACCGAACTGTCAGTCCCAGCAGGTCATAAATGACTTGGGGTCACTACAAGAACGCTCTAAACGACACAGAAGGCAAGACATAGAAATTACCTAGAGGGTCATTACAATATCCACTACTAAAAACGGCTTTCGTCCGCGAAATAAAGGATCAAGAAGTACCAGAAGGCTCAAACAAGCCGGGAAACTGCTCGTGCATCTCCTGCTCGGTCTCCCAGGTAGCCTCCTCGATTGGACGATGCCTCCATCGGTCCTTAACAATAGAAATGGCTCTCAAGCGCAATCTCCTCATATCTCTGGCTAGATGGAAACTGGTTTCACTACAAATGTAAAACGATCATTCAATTCGACTACATCATACTGAGCACATGGGACGCATCAGGAACATATCGTCGTAACATCGAGTCATGGAAAACCGGGTGGATGGCTGAAAATGCTAGAGGTAGGGCCAACTTATAAGCAACCTCCCCAATTGTCCGAAGTATCTCAAAAGGCCCAATATACCTGGGGCTAAGCTTTCCCCGCCTCCCAAACCTCATCACGCCCTTTATGGGCGACACACGGAGGAATACCTGATCACCAATTGAGAATCTCAAAGTTCGGTGCCTCCGATCCGCATAACTCTGGTGCCTACTCTGAGCCATCCTAAGCCTATCTTGAATCACCCTCACCTGATCCAGGGCCTCCTGAAACAAATCTGTACCACGCGGCTTAGGCTCTATAGCCTCAAACCAACCAACTGGAGATCAATAACACCTACCTTATAACTCCTCGAATGGGGACATCTGAATACTAGGGTGGTGGCTGTTGTTGTACGAAAACTCCGCCGAAGGTAAGAACTGGTCCCACTGACCTCCAAAATCAACAACACAGGCTCGGAACATATCCTCATAGACCAGAAGAGTACGCTCCAACTGGCCAGCCGTCAACCGGTGGAAAGTTGTACTAAGGTCAACCCTAGTGCCAAACTCATCCTGAAAGGTCCTCCAAAACATATATGTTAACTAAGAACCCCGATCTGATATAATAAAAACTGGTACCCCATGAAATCGATCCACCTCCCGAATGTAGATACGAGCCAACCATTCGGCGCTAAATAAAGACTGAAAAGGAAGGAAATATGCTGACTTGGTCAATCGATTAGCGATGACCCAAATGCTATCAACACCTTTAGAATTTCGAGGCAACCTCACAATGAAGTCCATAGTGATACGCTCCCACTTCCACTCCAGAATTGGTAATCTCTGAAACTCACCACTAGGTCTCAAATGCTCAGTCTTTACCACCTGGCAGCACAAGCAACGGGAAACAAAGTCAGCAATATCTCTCCTCATGCCAATCCACCAGTAATGCTGCCTCAAGTCACGATACATCTTCGATGTTCAAGAATGGATAGAGTATTTAGACTCATGACCCTCAGAAAGTATCAACTGAATCAAATCTTCAATTCTCGGAACACAGATGTGACTGGCAAATCTCAACACTCCATCAGGATCGAAGGAAGCCTGACCACCATCACCCGCTAACACTCGATCTTTAAGGGCCACCAAGGCCTCATACTCAAACTGACAACCACAGATCCTATCAAGCAAGGAAGACTGAACTCCCATATGGGCCAAGACACGTCTAGAATCTGAGATATCTAACCGAACAATGTTATTGGCAAAGAACTGAATATGCATAGCCAAGGGTCGCTCCTCAACATATGAGAAGGCTAGACTACCCATAATCACCACATTTCGGCCTAAGGCGTCTGCTACCACATTCGCCTTTCCTGGATGATAGAGAATAGAGAGGTCATAGTCCTTCAGGAGGTCAATCCAACGATGTTGCCTCGAATTAAGGTCCCTCTGGCTCATGATGTACTAAAGACTCTTGTGATCGGTATAGATCTCACATCGAACTGCATACAAGTAGTGCCTCCAAATCTTAAGTGCGTAAACTACCGCCGCCAACTTTAAGTCATGGTTGTGATAGTTGCGCTCATGACTCTTAAGCTGCGTCGAGGCATAAGCAATAACCCCGCTCTGTTGCATCAATACACAACCCAAACCAACGTCGGATGCATCACAATAAACCGTGAAGCCCTCGCCCTCAATTGGAAGAGTCAATATAGGAGCTGTGGTCAATAACTCCTTGAGCCTCAAAAAGTTCGCCTCACTCTCCTCCGACCATACAAAGGGAACATCAATACGAGTCAACCGGGTCAGAGGTGCTGCCAAGGTAGAGAAAACCTCCACAAATCGCTTGTAGTAGCTTGCTAGCCCGACGAGTCTCCGAATCTCAGTAAATTAGGTGGACCTACCCAAATCACGAATAGCTTCAATCTTCACCGGATCTACCATAATCCCTCCTTGGATACAACATGCCCCAAGAACACTACACAGTCTAACCAAAACTAGCAGTTTGAGAACTTGGCATAAACCCGTTGATCTCTTAAAGTCTGGAACACAACTCTCAAATGCTGCTCATAATCACCCCTACTCTACGAGTATATCAAAATGTCATCAATGAAGACCAAAAACACCGACGGAGTGCTCCGATCTCGTTCAGAACCCCGTGCACTCAAACAAGATACACAACTATACCAAATTCGATATTACGGACTCAACGACGCAGTTGAAATTTCCATCAAAGGTCATCTCGATAAAAAGTGGGTCCCACTTCCAAAAGCCATTTTAAGTCAACAATCACAAAAGGGCTCGAAAATATATCGAAAACCTCGCGACACAAAAAAAGGGTCAATCTAGACCAAACTTGACTTTCCAGAGCTAACCGCGCTTACAAAATTTTCATCCGAGCGCGTTTGCTTATAATGTTGACCAAAGTCAAACTTAGGGTTAAACTTAAAGTTAAAACGCCAAATTGCATCGACCCACACTGAAAACCTCGGGAGTCATGTCGACCATGCTACTAGCCTATAATGACCCTTCCGGAGCTTATGGAATCGTCCAAACCAGATTCCGATGTCATCTTCTTTTTCTTTTGAACAAAAATGATCATTCAAGGTTCATAAGCTCCAAAACACAAAAACACGCACCAAGGCCAAACGATAGACCAGGTAACCGAACTGTCAGTCCCAACAAGTCATAAATGACTTGGGGTCGCTACAAGAACGCTTTAAATGACACACAGAAGGCAAGACATAAAAATGACCAAGAGGGTCATTACAATATCCACTACTAAAAAGGACTTTCGTCCGCGAAATAAAGGATCAAGAAGTACCTGAAGGCTCAAAAAATCTGGGAAACTGCTCTTGCATCTCCTGCTCGGTCTCCCAGGTAGCCTGCTCGACTGGTTGATGCCTCTATCGGTCCTTAACAATAGGAATGGCTCTCGAGCGCAATCTCTTCATATATCGAACTAGAATGGCAACTGGTTTCACTACAAATGTCAAATGATCATTCAATTCCACTGTATCATACTGAAGCACATGGGACTCATCAGGAACATATCGCCGCAACATCGAGTAATGAAAAACCAGGTGTATGGCTGAAAATTCTAGAGGTAGGGCTAACTTATAAGCAACCTCATCACGCCCTTCATGGGTGACACACGGAGTAATACCCAATCACCAATTTAGAATCTCAAAGGTTGGTGCCTCCGGTCCGCATAACTCTGGTGCCTACTTTAAGGCATCCTGAGCATATCTTGAATCACCCTCACCTGATCCAGGGGCTCTTGAAGTAAATCTGTACCACGAGACTTAGGCTCTATTCACTCAAACCAACCTACTAGAGATCGACAACGCCTACCATATAACGCCTCTAATGGGGACATCTGAATACTAGGGTAGTGGCTGTTGTTGTATGCAAACTCCGCCAAAAGTAAGAACTGGTCCCACTGACCTCCAAAATCCATAATACAGGCCCGCAACTGCTACTCATGGACCTGAATAGTACGCTTCAAATGTCCATCCGTCAGTGGGTGGAAAGTTGTACTAAGGTCAACCCAAGTGCCCAACTCATCCTGGAAGGTCCTCCAAAAGCTAAACGTGAACTGAGAACCCCAATATGATATAATAAAAACTAGCACCACATGAAGTCGAACCACCTACCGAATGTAGATACGAGCCAACCTCTCGGCGCTAAATGAAGACTAATAGGAACGAAATGTACTGACTTGATCAATCGATCAGCGATGACCCAAATGCTATGAACACCTCTAGAAGTCCGAGGCAACCTCACAATGAAGTCCATAGTGATACGCTCCCATTTCCACTCCGGAATTGGTAATATCGGAAACTCACCTGCTGGCAGCACAAGCAACGCGAAACAAAGTCAGCCATATCTCTCCTCATGTCAATCCACCAGTAATGATGCCTCAAATCACGATACATCTTCGATGTGCCCGGATGGATAGAGTATTTAGACTTATGGCCCTCAGAAAGTATCAACTGCATCAAATCTCCAATTCTCGGAACACAGATGCGGCCGACCAATCTCAAGACTCCATCAGGATCTAAGGTTGCTTGACGACCATCACCCTCTAACACTCCATATCTAAGGGCCACCAAGGCCTCATCCTCAAACTGACAACAACAGATCCTTTCATGTAAGGAAGACTAAACTCCCATATGGGATAAGACACGTCTAGAGTTTGAGATATCCATCGAACCATGCTATTGGCTAACAACTGAATGTCCATAGCCAAGGATCGCACCTCAACATATAAGAAGGCTAGACTACCTATACTGAGCGCCTTTCGGCTCAAGGTGTCCGCTACTACATTTACCTTTCCCGGATGATAGAGAATAGAGAGGTCACAGTTCTTCAGGAGCTCAATCCAATGACGCTGCTTTGAATTGAGGTCCCTCTGGCTCATCATGTACTGAAGACTCATGTGATCAGTGTAGATCTCACATCGAATTCCATACAAGTAGTGCCTCCAAATCATAAGTGCGAAAACTACCGCCGCCAACTTTATGTCATGGGTGTGGTAGTTGCGCTCATGAATTTTAAGTTGCCTCGACGCACAAACAATAACCCTGGCCTGCTGCATCAATAAACAACCCAAACCAACGCCGAATGCGTCACAATAAACTGTGAACCCCTCGCCCTCAACTGAAAGAGTCAATATATGAGTGGTGGTCAATAACTCCTTGAGCCTCAAAAAGCTCGGCTCACACTCCTCTGACCAAACAAAAGGGACATCAACACGAGTCAACCGGGTCAGAGGTGCTGCCAAGCTAGAGAAACCCTCCACAAATCGTATGTAGTAGCCTGCTAGTCCAATGAAGCTCCGAATCTCAGTAGATGAGGTGGGCCTAGCCCAATCCTGAATAGCCTCAATGTTCTCCGGATCTACCATATTGCTCTCCTTGGATACAACATGCCCCAAGAACGCTACAGAGTTTAACCAAAACTAGCACTTTGAGAACTTGGCATAAAGTCGTTGATCTCTTAAAGTCTGCAACACAACTCTCAAATGCTGCTCATGATCACCCCTACTCCGCGAGTATTTTAAAATGTCATCAATGAAGACTATGACGAAGGAATCAGGATAAGGCCGGAACACGCCTGTCATCAAGTCCATAAAGGAAGCAGGGGCATTAGTCAACCCAAATGACATCACCTAGAACTGATAATGGCCACTACAAGAAAAATGCTCAATAACGAAGGGAAAAGTGGTCCCTAAAAATGAGATTCTAGTCCCTAAAGTTCAATAGCGACTAGAAAATATGGTCGCTACCCCGTCCCTATAGCCTCCGTCGCTAAAAGTTATTAAGGACGAGTTGAAATAGCTGGTCCTTAAATTGATTCTGAGACCGGTATAAAACGGGTCCCTAAGATTGTTTTAGGGACTGCATTTCTGATCGCTAGTAGCAAAAATGTAGTCCTAAAAAATACCTTTAGGGACCATATTTACTGGTCCTTGCATAGAAGATCCACCAGTTCAGTGGGCTTTTTAGGACCAGTAAATTGATCTCTCTCTCTCTATATATATATGCTCTTAGATTTCCAATTTTTGAAATGCTAATACAATTTTTAAAAGCAATAATTCGGTGCACATATTATCACACTCTGCTTTCATACGTATATGTATATGAATATATAATTTAATACATCAATCACTGTCATTATTTACACAACTACTTTACAAAAACAAAAAACTAGCATCCTTTATCCAATAATATAAATGTAGATGTCTTGTTGGTTTATCCATTAGCCAATGGTTTTTTGAGTTCCAGCACCAGCAGTTCCCAATGTCTGAAAATTGTCGGGTCTAACAAGTTATTTCGAGCAATTCTAGGTCCAATTTCTGTTAAGTCCATGGAGGAGATGAGCTTCATGCAAATTCCAACCTTCTATGAGTGGAGAGAAGCCTATATTTGTCTAGAAAGTAACAAAGTTCAGGTGAAGTATGATATTGTCTACTATTACTCTTAGCGTCCCTAAAAAGTCAGTAGTGTGTTGATGAAATCCATTTGCTTAATGGACCTGCAATGATGAAAGAAATAGAATTTAGCCAATGTGTGCACAATTTAATTTTAAAATAAAGGGAGCTAATTTGTTCAATATCAAGATGATACACAAGCATTTTTATCCTAGATACTTTATGCAGAATGCATTGACTTAATAATGTGCAACTTTAATTTAGCTAATATCAAGTGTTTACAAAGAGGAGTTGAATTTTCACAACACATGGAGTAACATATTTTATGCTAAATTTTAACAGTGATTAACTGAAGAATATAGAATAAATCCTTAAAGTATGTAAGAATAAATCAGTATGTGACTATATTCGTTAGTTAGAGACAGCAAGAGATTTTTTGCATTTCAAAAACTCTTAAAAGAATCAATAAGAAGGAGGGTAATGTGATTGATTCATTATAGTATTGAAATATTGAACTTCATATATAATTT